>PVJH01047347.1:0-11319 GCA_004026705.1 Nesogale talazaci
GAGAACATGATCGAACAGGGCCAAACACAAAAGAGAACTCAGGATTCTGGTGGCATCCAGACTTGCTGGGGACCTGAGGCTGGAAGAAGCCCTGAAACGACTACTCTGAGAAAATCTTTATTTTATTTTTTATTTTTGGGGCATCACTGCCCTCTGGTGGTGGGAATAGGAGACCCAGCCTTGCTGCTGGATTTGAACCTCCAACCCAGTGGGCCGCGGTTCTGCGCACAACCACTACGCCCCGAGAAAATCTTTAAACCGAAAATCTCCTCCGGAACCTTAAAAGACAGGCATGCTGAGCCCCGGTGGCGTAGTGGTTGTGCGCGGGACTGCGGCCCACTGGGATGGAGGTTCAATTCCCGCTCACAGGAGCAAAGGCTGGGCCTCCTACTCCCACCACCAGGGCAGTGATGCCTTAAAAAAAAAAAAAAAAAAAAAAGACAGGCATGAGTTTAGCTGTGGGAGTCAAAGCCTTGCCTTTGAGCAGCGTGCTCTTTCCAGACTCTCACGATGGGGTCAAACTGGAAAAAGATCAGAGACGTAGGGGCCAGAGTGTAGATGATTGGGGAGAAGTAACTCAGGAAAGGAGAGGAGAATGGTTGCATGAACTCAAAGAATGGCATCAACCGACCTCACCGAATTGGACACTGAGCTGGTTGACGTGATGTGTGTTCTGTTGTGTCTATTCTCAACAACAAAAGTCAATTCAAACAAACAAGCCAAGAAAACATATCTACATGACTCAGGGTCACCTAGCCTAACAGTGACCTCAGACTCAGTTTGGCCAGCAAATTCTAAGGAACTGTGAGAGAGGAACCAAGGTCATGTGTAGCCACAGACACGGCTCTCTCAATCATCCTGCAGTACAAATTCAGATCAGCCTAACACCTTTAAGCCGCACGCAGTTCAGATCTCAGTGTCCACGGGGATTAGACACAAGATCACATAGCAGAGTCCTCCGTCTGAGTAGCCACCACTGCTGTGTCCTCCTCAAGAGTGGGGTGCTGGTATGGCAGGGTGTGCGATTTCTCCCAAGTTGTCTCCCCCAAAGATATGCCAAACCTCAGATGTTGCTTGCAATACATAGCAAAAGACTATGCGCTTGGAGGTCAACAAAAGCAGGTCAGAGGTTATTCTCCCTAAGGGTTGTCAGTCAGCTAGAGCAATCAGACTGTACAGTCTGTCCCACCCTAAATCAGGCCCACTCCCTTCTGATATGGATAGATTATTTCCCTGAAGGAGAACCCAGGGAGGTCAAGCCCACTCAAGGGTGACCAAGGCTAGGCTGCCATACTGAATCTGGGGTTCACCCTTCTTATGACATGTATACCCCTAATCTCTGCCCTTCCTATTGCATGTACACCCCTAGATCACCCCCTCCTATTGCTTGTATTGCCTATGGCACAATCCCTTCCTGTTTTGTATGTGGTCATCTGTAATGGGGTGGGGGGGTTACATGCCCCCAAAGATCCATCAGCGTTGGTTAGAAACAAATCACTCTCTCCTGAGATCATGGCCATACAGGAGGTGAGCATGCTACCATGACATGCGTCTGACGTCTCTATTTTACTCTCTCTCCTATTCTTTTTTTTTGGCATCTCTGCTCTCCAGCGGTGGGAGTAGGAGGCCCAGCCCCACTGCTGGAATTGAACCTCCGTCCCAGTGAGCCGCAGTCCCGCGCACAACCACTACGCCACCGGGGCTCAGCCCTCTCTCTCCTATTCTTATGACCTACTGTGATCTTTGTATATCATAAGCGTACAATTGTACCTGCCGAACCCCTGATTGTGGTGAAGGGCTGGAGACCCCCATGGCAGCGTAAGTCAGAGTTTTTTGCTCCTTGACTGGAGTCTTAACACCTTGAGAGCAGCCACCTGAGGTGTAACCACTGGTCCCTCGCCGTCCAGAAGGCAGAATGGTGGGAGGGAGGAGGAAACCGCCCATGGACAGCACACACACCAGTCTCCATCACCTGGAGGCCAGCACTAGATGGTTCCCCACCCCCACTACCAAAATGGCTTTAAAACGGGTCAAATCAGAAGGTCCTAGCTAGCACTGGAGGGAAATGTGGAACAGAACTCAGCGTACTAAGAGATCCGGCTGACTGGTGAGACCCCAGGGCAATGTCCCTTGTCCTTCAGGTCTGCAAGGGACTCACCTCCAACTGACCCTTGAAGATTCAACAGACAGCATTCCCCCAAGGACAAAGGGTTCTGGAAAGGAGGAGGAATGGAAACAGGAAAGACGAGGAGCAGTGGGGTTAAGGGAGGGGAGGTGGAGACGGTTCAATGGATGCACTGAATCACAATAGAAAGGAAATGGAGGAATTAAATCACAAGAAAAAGTTGGAGAAAGAGTGAGGATTTGTCCAGGCCCTACAGAATTAGGGGCAGGGCGAGGGAAGACAAAGAGAAAAAAGGAAAAACAAACCAAGCACTTTACTGAGTATGTCAATCCAGTAACCCTGCCCCCTGGACACCCAGGAGACAACTCCCAAGAAAACAGGAGTCGTTGGTCGTTTTAAGTCCCAGTCTCCTTACAGATCAGCCACAGGATTCTCGATATTGGCCTACATGATAGGGTGCATATCACAGGGCCTGCTCTCGCCAAGGCAATCCATCAATGATCCCCAAGAGGCCCCCAACCAAGTTCAGGAATTGTTCTGGAAAAACCGGAGCAGCCCTGTGTTTGACGGGAGGTCTGGGGCTCCAAGGAGACAGGCCTGCACCTCCAATCGCTCAAGGCTCTTCAGCTGAACAAGAGCTGCCAACGAGCAGCTGGGAAATGCCGCATAGATAACCAACCAACCAACCAAGCGGGAGGGGAGCCTGAAGCCCCAGTTAGCTCCCAGCTTCCGCCCAGAGACAAGACTTCCAGTCTGCAGGGCTCTCTCTCCTCAGCACACGACAGGACCACCGAAAGGCAACAGAGGCCTTGCAAAGAAAAAGCAGCGGAGAAACCCTTAAGGCAAGGCAAAGGAATTTCACCAAACGGAAGATGAAGACGACCCCAAGAAAGATGTTCACCCAGAGAGGAAGCTTACCCATTTTTTTTTTTTTTTAAAAAGGGGAAGCCGTATCACAAAGAATACAGGCAGCTGCACAGAGCGGAGAGTCCCATGGCAGGGCGGCCATAGCGCATCTGGGTGTCTGTCCCCACACCGGCCCTTGTGATCGAGATCAGCGCTATCAGGGTTGTGAACCCCGAGGTTCGGAAGGTGAGGCGGCGGCTCTTTGGCTGTGCCAGCAACGCAGTGCCACCACCTTTGGTAAACTCCCCGAGGCTGCAGCTGGCGAGCTGCCCCAGCTGCAAGCGTAAGCCTGGAGGATCTGAGTCCCCAGCGAGCCGGGGACAGACGGGGAACCAATCCAAAGAAGCAGACAACTTGCAGCTTCTGTCTTCACAACGGGACCCCAGTGAACTGCAGGACTCACCCCCACGTCGGCGCGGTCAACTGCTGCAGACCCAAAGGGGTGCATGCCCCCCGCACCCCGAACAACGTTTGGAGAGGTTGGCAAGGAGGCGGGATGGAAGCAGGAAACCCTGGAAGGGCGTGAGCGGGGCAAGCGGCGGTCACTGAGGGAGCTGTCACAGCTGAGTTGAGTCAGGACGCGTCCGGAATGTGAGACGACGATCTGCTCCCATAAATCTTCACCCGGCTCTCGCCACGCCATACAGAGCGAAAAGGAAAAACAGACGCCACCCCCACCCCCCTTGTTGATGGTGGAAATGGCTGCTGGCAGCGGGGGACAGTTCTCCCCTGTCCTCAAGGGTCACTATGGGTCACGTGGCCCAGAGAATCAGTGACAACAGAAACGTGGAGAACCTCTGCTTCCTCACACAATCCTGGGTTCAAATCTCAGTTCCGCCACTTAGAAGCTGAGTGATCCCACTAAACACCCGTCGGCTCTTTGAACTTGCAGATTCTGTATTGGTAAAACTGGCTAAAAGCAAAGCTGCGCCAGAGGGCTGTTATAAAGACGAAAGGACAGTGGTGGGCAAAATGTGCCAGTTTCCGGTCGCCGTTCAAGCTCCTACTCTGATCTTTCTCAGAAAACAGGCCGTGGCAGTCATGTACTCGTGTGTCAAGGTCATGATTGGGCATGTGGGGGGGGGGGGGAGTCTAGCCTGTCAATCTGGAGCTAGTCAATGAGACCTTTATGTGGGCATGGCTTTCTCCAGAGAATTCTGGGAAGCCTTGAGATATTTATCTTGTGGAGATGAGAGACCATCTCCCCAGTTGTTGGGAGTTGCTCGACTGACAAGACAAGATGGCAGCGTCCGAGGAACTGGAGGAGTCTGAGAAGCCACACGGCCTTACCCTGATGGAACCAGACCTCTGAAGCCAGAAAAGCCACAGAGAGACCCCTGCCAGTGCTGAGATGCTCCACCAATGGATACTGCTGATGGACCCCGCGC
The DNA here is from genome assembly GCA_004026705.1 of Nesogale talazaci. NCBI lineage: Eukaryota > Metazoa > Chordata > Mammalia > Afrosoricida > Tenrecidae > Nesogale > Nesogale talazaci. The sequence continues at coordinate 4,420 of PVJH01047347.1, forward strand.
CCTGGAAGTGAGGAGCCATGAGGGGTCCCCTGCCAGAGCTGGGATGCTTCTACTGCCGCTGGACACACAGATTCTGCACCCACTGGGCTGTAATTGCCCTGGTGTCATTGCATGTGCTTTATGAGTCGAAGGAAGACTTTAAGGACTGGTTTTGGACTTATGGGCTGGTGTCAGACTTATGACCTTGGACTGGAGTGGGTTAGGATGCTTTCTCAATGTTCCATTCTTCTTGAATATAAACCTTTCCCTTATATCCATATGCGTGGTTTTGTTGCTGTTGTTGTTTTTGTTGTTTTGTTTTGGGGGCATCACTGCCTTATGGTGGTGGGAGTAGGAGGCCCAGCCTGGCTGCTGGATTTGAACCTCCGTCCCAGTGGGCCGCAGTCCCGCGCACAACTACTACGCCACCGGGGCTCAGCCCCATATGTGTGTTTATGAATCCGTTTCCCTAGTCTGCCCGGACTAACACACAGGCTTAGAAACACCATTTGGCACACAGTTTAGGCTAAAGGTTCTATCCACGTGGTTTTGGAAAAAGGGGAATTCACAGCTGTGGGGCCACTTGGGAGACTTTGGCGGGACGGGGTGGAACTTTAAGGGTGACTGGGTGTCCCATGACCTGGCGTTGATGCCCACTCACGGTGAGTTGACATCAGGACGGAGTCATCGTGCTTCCCTCGCTGAGCAGTCTTGACAGCGGCCTGCTACATGCTTCTCCTGCTGAGGGGCGGGTAGGTTCGAATCTCCAACTTGTGGTCCACAGGCAAACACCCAGCTGTGGGGCCCCCCCGGGCTCCGGGGAACAGCTCTATCTATGGCTGTTCGGTGTCCTTGACTTGTGCAGTGGAACGGAGCGTCGCCCGGGCCTGTGCCACCCGCAGTCGTTGCTGCTTGAGCCCGTTGGCTGCCGCTGCCCAGCCTCTCTATCCCCTTCAGAATCGTCCTCGTGTGGGCTGACCCTGAACTTGACTACACACGACGTCCTTCTGCAGGGCCTGTTCCTTCCTCCTCCCATGAGACAGAGTCTCACGGCCCTCCCTCCCACAGGGCAGTCCAGCTGTCCTTCTTGCAAGACAGATTGACTCGCTCTTCTGGCAGTCCACGGTGTATTCAGTCTTCTTCACCAGCACCCTGGTCCAAAGGCACCCGTTCTTCTCTGCCCCCTGTATGCACCGTCCCTCTTTCAAATGCATGCCTGGCTATCAACTCACACCCCACCCACCGTGATCCCAGAGTGGGACACGTAGGACAGAGTGGAGCTGCCCCTGGGGGCTCCGGAGGTTCTTACGATTAGCAGCCCAACTTGTTATCCATCAAGCCACCAGGGCTCTCTAGGAATGGGCAAAGGGAGAGGGAAGGAATTCCAGGGCACAAGAACAGCAGGTGCTGAGCTATGGCGGCATGGTGCGCCCCAAGAAGCAGCAGGAGCAGCAGGAGCGGGTGTTGGGGAGCTCTGAACTGGGGAGGGGTTGGGGGCTCTGAACAGCAGACAGGGTTCAGAAACTGAATGTGGGGTTGACTGAATAAATGAGGAAATTGAATGAGGGGGGAGGAGAGGACGTCTTGGCTGGGAGAGGTGCCAGCCAGCTGGAGGAAGTGGAGTGGGAGAGAGCTCAGGGGGTGATATGCAAGGGGCTTTGGAGGCCTCCCCTGATCCCACAGGGGAGTGCCCCCCGCCGCCCGCACCACAGGTGCGTGTCCCCTGCCCCTACCTGATATTGTCGATCCAGCAGTCAATAACGACGGGCAGCAGCATCTCCAGGTTCAGCCAGAGGGTGAAGTAGCTGTCTGTCTTCTTGGAGCACAGGTAGTGCACGACCGTGGGCTTGTCTAGCTTGGCCTCCAGCTGGTTGCCCAAATCACCAGGCACTGCAGGGGGCAGAGGGCAAGGCCTGAGGCCCTGAGCCTGGCAGGCGAGCGACTCCCAGCTACCTCAGAGAAGGCGCAGTCAGCCCCCTGCTGCCCAAGAACAACCAACAGGCCCATGGCTACTCTCCCTGGCTCTCAAGCTAAAGATGGTAGCGGGGCCAGACCAGAGCAGGGACCCGGACCCTGAGGCTAGCCCGCCACTCTTCTTTGGTGGGTCCTGTGGAGTCACCGGGGTCCCAGCTCCCCGTGGAGAAGCTGCCACTGTCCGGGGGGCAGGGGGGGGACGGGGCACAGCAGTACCAAGAAGTCTGCAGGCACACCTCCCCGTGAGGGGGGTGTGGGAGGGACCTGGCAAGCTGTGGAGGAGAAAGGCAAGGCCCTGGACCTCAGCATCGGTGCTCCCCCTCCCCCTCGCCCCTTGCCCCCTTCAGAGTACCAGAAGGGATTAAACTCCCCGGCTTACCTGGACGCTGAACCCCTCCCATGAGCACACAGAGGTTTTACAGCCTGGGTGACAGAACCTTCCCTGGGAGGGGCTGGGCTAGCCCTGTGAGCTCTAGAATCCCCAAAGATTTGGCCAAGGGTATGACCTGTCCCTGTCTCTCTCTCTCTCTCTCTCTCTCTCTCTCTCTCACACACACACACACACTCTCTCTCTCTCTCTCTCTCTCTCTCTCTCTCTCTCTCTCCTCGGGGCTCAGACTCAAGACCCTTCCTTCCACAGTCATGCCAGGGTTGGAGTGGGGAACAGGGCACAAGAGCACTGGGCCACTTCACCAGGCAAAACTGAATCCAGAAGGTGGCAGGGTGGTGGGAGGAAGAGGCAGGACAGAGACACAGCTAAGAGAAGCTCTTTAAGCCTGAGCTGAAGGCCAAAGTCCAGTAAGGCCCCAGAGGACAGAGCATCGGTAAGAACCAGCATCTGAGCAGGAACATGGGAGTCCTAGGACAGCACATCCTGCTACCCAAAGGCCCATGGGGATAGATATGGCCAGGTCCCAAGAAGGACTTCTCTCCACTCAGCTGGCCAATGGAGTTCACCCAAGTGCCCAGGAGCCCTTATGGAGTTCACCCAGTGCCCGGAGCCCTTGCGACATGCCAAGCAGTTCTGGAACCTTCCACCCTGCCTCACTGTCCAGCGTTCAAGACCCTTCACAGTCTACTGACTCTAATGGTCTTTCCGGTTTCACCTGCCATGTTGTCCCTGACTCAAATACAACTTCACTGGCTTCCGTGGTCCAACGAGAAATGCTCTCCTCAGTCTGGTTCCTTCAGGCGAGCTGTGCCCTTCCCGGGCACCACCTGGACTCCTGGGGCAGCCGTGGGAGCAAGGTGGGGCGCAGAGGCCCGGCATGTAGGTGTAATCTCTGATGTCAAACCTGTGACTAGGGCAGGCCAGTGCAGAGCCTTGGGCCACTGGCTCTGCCAAAGAGGAACAGTCAAATGGGGAAATCACCTGACCTGCTCGTCCGGACCTCCGTGGCCTGGCCAGGCCTGCCTGACCTCTCAAAACACCAGAGACGATTTCCTGAGCCCCTCCGTGCGCCCAAAGGAGGACACAAGCCAGCTGCACGTCTTTCTCCATCCGTTCACACTGCGGGGGGGGGGGGGGAAACCATGGCTTCCACCCCCCACCTTGATTTACAGATGTGACACTGAGGCTGAAAGAGGTGCCCGTGGCAAACTGACGGTCCATTACCCTCGCCCCGGGGTCTTTGGTCTCACTCTTCTGGGCTCTTCTTCCTCCACACCAGTTTAGGCCCCACCCTTCAGGGTTGCTCTTCAGATGGCCAAGGTCAGAAGCCTACTAGGTGCCCAAGGACAGCTCCTCACTGTCCACTGTCTTGGGTTAAAGCCAGCAGCTCCGAGCAGTCAGGCAGGTTAAGAGTCCAGCTATCCTGTGACTCCGGGAATGGCTTGAGGCTCCTGGCCTGTCTCCAAGGATCACCCAGGAGGGAATACATGAAGAAGTACAGCACTGAGTATCCATTCAAGAACAGTGTGTGTGTGAGAGAGAGAGAAAGTGAGAGAGAAAATGCTTCTCAAGGCCACGCCCACCACTGAGAAAGCCACAGACCCACTCAAGGCTCCCGGTGGCCCTGAAGATAAAAGGCAGACAGTTCGAGATCTACACCATCCACGCCTCCTCCCCTGTCCACTCCAGCCAGCTGCCCTCCCATAGCACTCTGGCCTGGCTCCAGCCGAAGCTTTCCCTGATGCCCACCCTGCGGCCCCGGGGGCGGACATCTCTGTGCTGGCCCAGCCAAGACCTCCCACCTCTCGGGGTCCTGCTGAGTGCCAACCTGCCAGCTTTGAAAAGGGAGGAAGGGCCGGTGTCTCCAATCCCAGGGGGAGCCAGGGCCTGGCATCACCCTGGAGAATGTCTTGCTGAGCAACCTACCCTCCGGTGAGCTGCACCAGTCCCGTGGAATCGACCCTGAGCCAACACAGCGCAGGGGGCCTGGTGGCACGGCGGTTAAAGCACTCGGGTGCGAACGGAGGTCAGTGTTTCCGCGCCACCACCAACAGCTCCGCGGGAGAACGGATGCCCTGGCAGCCCAGTCGGCCGCTTCTATAAAGATGTCCGGCCACGGAAAGCGCCACCCCCCCACCGGACAGTTCTCCTGGGTTCTAGAGGGCCACTATCTATGAGTTGGACTGAACTCCCCGGGCAGGCATGCCACATGTGCTCAGAAGTCCTGGCTGACAGCCACCCCAGCCCTGGGTGGCCGTGAGGGCCTGAAGAAGGCCTTCAAAGCCCTTCTCGCCGAGGTCTGCCCCCTGGCCAGCCACCACAGGAAGACACTGTAAGAGACTGTGGCTTCAGTAATGTTGCCTCATCTGGGGCAGACAGGGCCCGGAAGGGGCAAGCCTGAGGCCCGGGCCCCCCTATGTTACGCCTCCTGGGTCAGGGTCTCCGATTAGAGGGCAGCAATCCTTTTCCTGGAGGGGCTTGTCTCTAGTAAAGGCCTCTGACACCTGTGGGGTTCGAGGGGGTGAGGGAGTCCCGCCTTCCAGCCAAGACCAGGTCCATGCTGGGGCTCAGCCGGGGCCCATTTCAGACGTCACCCAAGCACGGACACCAGGCTGCAGTGGCGGGAGTCAGGGGGTCTTGGCCCCGCGCCCCCCCCCCCAGCTTAAGAAATAGACATCGCGAGTGGGGGGGCCGTGGGCAGGGAGACCCTGGCACCCATCCCCCTATTCCGCCGGAACAGACAGACAGACAGACAGCCCAGGGGCTGGCCACACCCACGTCCAGCAAGCCGTGACGAAGACAGATGGATGTGGGGGACAAAACAGATCCACCGCCCGGCGCTCCTCCACCCCGAGCGGAGAATCAATGGATGCAGACGCGGAGAAGAGCGCGGCCGCGCGCCGTCCGTTCGGCAAGAGGGGGCGGCCCGCCCCCCCCCACCCCCCCACCCCCGCCGAACACCCGCCTCACCCAGCACCACGGGGGGCCGAAGTCCGGCCGGGAGCCCCTGGCTCCCGAGGAGCTCGAGCATCAGCAGGAGGCACAGGAGGCCCCCCGGGAGCAGCAGCCCGCGGTTCGGGCGGAGCCAGAGAGCCATGGCGTGCGCCGGCGAGCCGAGCCCAGCCTGCAGGTTCCGCGCTCCGGGGCCGGCGCTCAGGCCGGGGAGACAGGCGCGTTTCACCCCGAGCGAGACTCGCGGCCGCCGCCCGCCGCCGCCCGCCCGTGAAGTCCCGCCTCCCGCCCGCCGCCCGCCAATAGGAGCTCGCCGCCGGGCGCGCCCCGCCCCGTGGAAACGCACGCCCCGCCCCTCCGGCCCCCAGGCTGGCCGCGGCGACTGCGCCGCGCGCCGAGCTCATCGATCGGTCCCTGCGCCGCCTGGCTCTCCCGCGGCCCGCCGCCGACGGGGCGGACCCTGCCGGTGGCTGCTTGGGAACCGAACCCGGCCCGCCAGGTGGCAAAGACCACGCCGGCGTGGGCCACCCTCACCCCCAAGCCCGGCTGCCGCTCCGACTGCGAAGCTGCCCGCTGTTGCGCAGTTCAAGCACCAGGGAGAGAAGAGGAAGTGCGCCCCGGGCAGTCCACGGACCGTAAAGAACCAGGACTGACGTGCACCCCCCGCCCTGGTTCTTCTCACCTGCCCAGAGGGCACCTGGTCTAGTCACCCCCCCTCCCGTGGATGGGAGCCCCCCCATCCATGCTTCCCTTGGACTCGGGGGTTGGGGGTGGGGCAGATGGCGTCGTGGCCACTTGCAAGTTGCCCCCTGGGGCAGGAGGGGCAGGGAACCTTGCGGTCCCCCCTTCACTCCCACCCCGTCCCTCCCTGTCTGTGTGGCCACCGGTGCCTTTCTCTTCTAATGTCTGCTGACCCCCCACCTCAGGCCCACAGCCCCCCTCCCCAAGCGGCTGTCGTCCCCACCCCAGCAGAGAGTCTGGGACGAGCCCTCTGTTGAACACCCGCAGCCAGCGGGAGCCTGCACAAGCACTGCCCCTGCGGCCAGGGCTAAAGACCAGAGGGAGGTCAGAGCCAAGAGTCAAGTACAGGAAGGTGGACTCTCCCGGGCCGCCTTGGACTCTGGCCCCAGAAGAAACAGTTATTTTGTTTGGCTTTTTTTTTTTTTTTGGCATCACTGCCCTCAGGTGGTGGGAGTAGGAGGCCCAGCCTTTGCTCCGTGGAGCTGGAATCGAACCTCCATCCCAGTGGGCCGCAGTCCCGCGCACAACCACTACGCCACCGGGGCTCAGCCAAGAAACAGTTATTTTGTGTGTTTTCTTTTCCAGTCTAGTCCACTCAGGTGGTCACAGGTCCCTCTGGTGGGGTTCTTTGGTGGCCTGTCCAGGAGCTATGTTTTGGGGGGGAGATGTGGGGGTCCAGCCAACCCTGAGCCATGTTGGCCCAGTGGTGAGGAATCAAAACGTGAGGATGCGTCCTCTGGTAGTTTACACAATTGTATGCCAACTTGATAAAAGAGGGTTGCGGCCCACTGCCTTGGGGGTTCAAATCCAGCAGCAGCTCTCCAGGAGCAAGGCTGGGCCTCCCACTACCATCAGAGGGCAGT
>PVJH01047348.1:0-11354 GCA_004026705.1 Nesogale talazaci
GGCACTCAAGATACAACGTGACTTTATAATGAGCTCAAGTCCAGCAATGTTTGTTTTGATGCTGTCAACTGCGCCATGTCTCTTTCTTAGACATGAGCTCATCAAGATTCAGAGCAAGCATTGTGTCCAAAGTAGGAATGATGCTAAGGCTGCGTGTTCAGGTAATTTGAGTAGAAGCTTTTGCTAAGTAGGAGTGATAACGCTGAACATAATGGAGGACAGAGAATCAGCATGCAGGTATTAGTGCTTTCAGATAAGATATGTGAGAGTGGGGTTGGGGGTGATACTTACAAAGACAGGCTTCAAGAGAATGTGATGAGCAATCTCAAGACAGATAGAATAGCGGATTCAAGCAAGTACAGAGTCCTTCTGGGTGGGCAGCCCTGTGGGGCTGCACCCATCAGACACCCCTTGGTACAGCCCTATATGGGTTCTGAGCTGTCATCAAGTCAGCCTTACTCCTGGCAAACTCATGACTGAACACAATGAGGCCCAGGGTTGGACCATGATGATATATTGAGTTTTCATTCAGTGATTCTTGATAGTAGATTTTCAGTCCTTTCATCTATGTCAATTTTTATCTGGAGGCTAAACTGAAACCAGCACAAGAGCCTCCACTGACCGACAAATGACTGCTGCACATGACACTGCACTTAACACGAATCAAACCTTGGTCTCCAGCATAACTGCTACCGTCATGTAAATGCTGACTCACAGAGACCTTACATGGAGTTTCTGAAACTGTAAATCATCTTTCCTCAAAAAATGTGATAAAACTTCCTGAAAGGGCTCAGGAATGATCCAGCAGGCCTACAACGGCAGGTATGCATGCATTATCCAACAATGGACGTAAACATAGGAAACACTGTGATGTCAGCATAGGACTGGGCAGAGCTGTTCTCGGTGGTGCTTGAGGTAGCTTTGGGTCAGAACCAACTCAGTGGCACCTAGCAGCAACAACATACTTGATCCTGGATTCTGGGCTTTCTATAGTACAAAATATTACCATTGCCAAAGAAGGCACTGATTGTATTTTCTTTCTTTGTTTTTTCCTGAAAAAGGGGCACTAGGCTAAATACATTTGGGAACCTATGCATAAATCTTATAAAATGTTATGGGAACAGACATCCTCATCTTTCTCCTGCAGAGAGGCTGGTAGAGTTCAAAAATCTACTTTGTCTTTAACAGTCCAAAGAGAATACAGGAATACGTTCCCTATGTCAGGGATTCTCTCTTATGCAGTCCACCCCCTTCTTGGATGTATGAGGTGGAAAAAAGCTCTGTGCGGTGCCATATTTTGGAGATGGGTCTTGTTTCAGGGGGGAGGCAAAGATACAACTCAAATAGCAATGCTGGTTCCCTGTCAGAATCTCCAAGGTTCAATTGGTCAGGACACAACTTTTTAACCTGGTGCTACCTCCCAGTCTCTTCCTTGATTAGTGAAATGTTTCCCTCTGGTCTGATGAGTTAAACAGGACACTTGTCTTGTTCCCCTTGTTTGTTTTCCATTTCTAAATAATTCCATTTAAGCAGCCACTTAAACTCCTCTCTGTCAAGTATTGGCAGGGATTGGCAAAACGTATTAAGGAAGGCATCATTTTGCTAGATTTTCATGAAGGCATTGCTCAATTTAAACACAGACCTCAGTTAACCTTATAGTGTCTTTATTTATTCTGAGAATTCTGATAATCAGAATGTGAGCCCTTAAAGGGAACCACAGTCAGACAGACTTCCTTTCCCTGTGTGTCACTTGATTGCACTGCCCAAATCTAGTGTGTTATAGAAATTGAAGGTTTGTAGAAATCACATATCGAGGATTCAATCGTTGCCACATTTACAATCACAGGTGTTCATTTAATGTTGCTGTGCCATGTTTTTGTCATTGTCACAGGGTTTCAAGCATCGTCACATTCATTGAACTACTTCAAAAGCTACTATACAGTGCAAACTTAATGGTTTGATTCACTGCAAAACCAAAGTCAAACCTTTGTGACCGGTTTTACAATGAAATTGACCTAGAAGACCCACAGTATAAAAAGAGGCTATAAGAGTAAGCCCCAGTGGCATAGTGATTGAGTGCAGGACTGCAGCCTATGGGCTTGGCGGTTCAAATCCAGCAGCAGCTCTCCAGGAGCAAGACTGGGTAGTTCCCACAATCACCAGAGGACAGTTATGCCTCCCCCACTCAAAAAAAGAAAAACAAAGAAAAAGAGCTTATAGGGGCTGAGCCCCGGTGACATAGTTGTTGAGTACAGGACTGCAGCCCACTGGCTTGGTGATTCAAATCCAGCAGCAACGTACCAGTAGCAAGACTGGGCCTTCCACTCCCACCAGAGGGCAGTGATACCTTAAATAAAAAGAGGCTATAGACTTCTAAGCCTCCAACATCTTTTCAATACAGTTGTGTGTTGTTTAGCATCCATATTATGCTTTATGGAATAGAACGTTACCTGATTTGGATAAGACCATAGTATATTCATCCAGTCAGAGATTATGGACCAGTTCCATTCTTAAATCTGTTTTTAAATCAATTTTATATGCGACTTAGAGTAATTAGATATGGGTCATCTCTGTTATCAATCAAATGTTTGTCTTAGTATATATAATGTATCATGTACTTTTTTATGCATTTAAAAACACGTGAAGGGGCTGAGCCCCAGTGGCGTAAGTGGTTGAGTACAGGGCTTCGGCCCACAGCCTTGGTGGTTCAAATCCAGCGGTGGCTCTCAGAAGCAGCGCTGGGTAGCACCCATGACCACCAGAGGGCAGTGATGTCTCCCCCAAAATAAATAAATAAAAACATGTGAAGGTATGGTAAAGCCACCTCTAACATATTAGTAAAGCAGTTGTAACAATAATCTTTTGATGCACGGTTCACAATAGCACCTGCTTGTTATTCTGGATTATTTTAAATACCTTGAATTTTTAATGTAATAATTTGTCTGGGGTTGAGCCAAGGACTTTTAGGCAAGAGAGCATTGCCCATGAATACATAGTCTAGAAAGACAAATGCATATCCCACAATTATTAGGACAACTACAACAACAAACTGTGGAAATATGCCACACGTCTTCTGAAACATGGTAGGAATTCACTGTAGTGTTTACATAGGGTCTTTGGGTAATGGAAAGCTCACTAAAACAAAGCACACCCTCAGGAACCTGAAAGAGAAGATATAGCAAGACCAAGGAGTGAGAAAATCTGACTTCAAATGAGCTCTCTTGCTCAAGGTAGCTAAAGTTGACCCACAATGTGCTATCATACGTAATACGAGGAGTCTTCACACAATTTAGGAATTTTCAGTTGACTTTTAATTACATTTTTCAATGGAATTTTTGAGATCTTGTGTGTGTGTGTGTCTTTAAGGAAATAGTACTTTTTTCAAGGTAAAGCTTAGAGCACTTTTCCAGATAGATAACCCCATTTATCTCAAAAGGGATCCAGCCACCGTAAAACAGGAACACAGCTTGAACCCTCAGGGGACTCCAAGAGTTCATTAGATTTGTTCCTATTTTCTTATGAGAAAGAAAACCACAGTACTATTTTTCCTATCCAAGGAAACGGAACCCAGCATATCCAGGTTTCTTTGTGATTTCCTGCTCACCCTACATCTAGCCATCTGATGGACACCGGGACACTTGGCAGAACTGCCCCCACTTGAGAAACCCCTCCTCCACCTCCACATGAACCCACACTACAATAGCCTATTTCCATCCTGGAACTATATGCCAGGAGAAAGAGTTCTTAGTTTTTCAGAAATCCACAATACAGGGTTCTTCTAGTATCAGCACAATAGCAGAAGGACTTCTCTCTCCCTACATAAGATACAGGGCCAATAAGTGACTCTGGTAGATTTAATGTACCACATCACCCATCCCAACCACCAAGACCATGCTACTTCCATCTCAGTCACACACTCTCTCTTATAACCCACCAAGTAATATCACATCTATTTTGAGCCTCTTCTCTAACTCCTCTCAAATTACTAAACATAATGGTTTCTGAGGATTTAATGCCATCACTTGAAACCTGCTCCCAAGCCCCTATATCCTATTCCTCCTACCCACCCAACGAACAGTCCCTCCTCATCCATATGCAATACAATGTAGAGCACCTAGCTGATCCTCCTGGAACCTAAAAACTAATCCCTCCCCACTACACAACCCCTCCCCACACTACACAATCCCTCCCCACACTACACAACCGAAAAACCTACAAATCACCTACAGCATAACCACTATGTGTCATAGACAACAGCGACCAGCAACTACCACAAAAAAATCATAAAACACAAATCAACTACTGAAGATTATCCAAACCCAGTGGAATGCACAGAAAAAGAAGCGCTTGGATTGCCATATACTAAACACAAAAGAATGTTGTTAGAGTCTTGGAAGAGATTAAAAGATAAATCCTAAAAAGAGAAGAGAAAAACTGAGGTACTAGAAACCTCATATCCAAAAGAAATTCTGGAGTTAGATAATGATATAGGAGAAACAAAGAAGAAAGTACAGGATCTGACCAATAAAATGGAAAAATAATTGAAAATAGAATCAGTGAAATTGAAGTCAACCAAGCAGAATTCAGCCAACAAGAGAAAAAATTAAGCAAAAAAAAGGAAAGAAATCTGAAGAAAGCATGAGGGTGAAGTGAGATATCATGTAGCGAAATAACATTTGAGTTATTGGGGTGCCTGAGCAGGAAGAAACAAGTCTACGGTTAAAATAGTAAAGAAATTATTACAAGAAAAAAACCCCAATATCACAAGGGAGGAAAGAATGACCATTAAGGATGCATAAGGAATACCTAACAGGTATTCCCCTCCCACCCACATCTGTGCATACGCACCCCACAAAATAGAACAGGACATAGGGTAGTCAAATTATCCAACTTCAAGGAAAAGGTGAGAATCGGGAGAATAGCTAGAGAAAAGTTAAAGTTATCTACATATGAAAGTAAACAGAAAAGAATAAGCTTGGACTTCTCTACAGAGACCATGAAGGAAGAAATTGAAGCAATATATTCAGAAATTTAAGAGACAACCACTGTAATCCAGGAATCCTTCACCCGGAAAAGTTCTCCATCAAATTTGAAGGAGAAATGAAAGTTTTTTTCAAAGAGGGAAATATTGAGAGAATTCATAAAAATAAAACCAAAATTACAAAAAATATATGTTCTAGTTCTGCATGGGCAGAAAACCAAGAACCACAGCACTGAAACATGAAACCACTACAGAGGGTCACACCACCCAGAAACAAATAGCACAAATAGTACAAGACGCCAGGGACTCATCTACATTTAGACTTAATTACATGGACCATCCATGGACTATATGTACCAATCAAATGACAAGGAGAAGCAGAGTGGATAAATCAAGATTCACCAATCTCCTGTCTTCAAGAGACACATCTAAAACTCACAAACAAAAATGGACTGTGAGTCAAAGGCTGGCAAAAAATTTGCCAAACTAATGGGAATTTTTAGAAAAACAATACTAACCTCTGCTAAAATAGACTTGAAGATACATGATATAATGAGAGACAGATATGGGCATTATCTAATACTCAAAGAATCAATAGACCAAGAACATATAACCATAATAAATACATATGCACTGAGCTAAAGACCCTTGAAGTTCATCAATGAAATGCTCAAATAGATGAAAAACAAAATCACCAGATCAACAATTATTGTAGGTGATTTCAATACCCCACTCTCAAAGAACGATTGAGAGTTAGAAAACTCAATAAATGGAAGATCTGAACAAACAACTCGACCACCTAGATATTTACAGAGCTCCCCACACAACAGCAAATAAATAAATAAATAAGACAAATATTTTTCTCCAATGCACGTGCCTCATATTCTAAAATAGACAACATATTGGGACATAAAGCAAACTTGACAAAATTCAAACACATAGAAATGATTAAAACCACCTTATTTGACCACAACTCCATAGCAAGGGAAATAAACAATAGAAAGACTTAAAAATACAAAAACAAACACTTGGAGACTCAACAACACACTACTTAAAAAAGGCTGGATAACAGACCAAATAAGGGGAAATTAGGAAGTTCCTAGAAACTAATGAGAATGATAACATGGCATATCTTGAAGCAAAAGCAGTTAACAGAGGTTACTTTATTACAATAAATGCATCCAAGATAAAGGAGATAATCAAGTTCAGCAACTAAACAACACCTTTCACAAATAGACCAGTCAACAGAATAATCCTTCCATTAGCAAAAGAAAAAGAATCATTAAAATTAGAGTGGAAATAAGTGAAATGAAAAACAGTGGGAGAAATCAACAAGGAAAAATGTTGGTTCTTTGAAAGGATCAACAAAATTGACAAACCAGAATTTTTTAGAGTAGCACTGTGATAGTCACCTAATCTAGTGTCAATTTCAGGATTAAGAGTCTGTGGGGTGGAGTCTAGCCTGTCAATCTGGAGATTGCCAATGAGTCCTCTGTGTAGGCATGGCCTTCTCCTGAGAATCTGGGAAATGTAGCACTTCCTTCTTGAAGGTGGGAGGCACTATCTCTCTCAGTTCACTTCCATGGAGAGTTTCACTTCCATGGAGAGTTTCTACTGAGAACACTAGCTGCCTGAGAGAACTTGAATGACAAGGTTGAGAGATGACTGAAGAGAAGCTACATTGGTCTACCCTAATACTACCAGACCTCTGAAGCGGGAGAAACTACAGAGAGACCTTTTCCAGACCTCTACCATTGCTCAGATGCTTACAACACCACTGGATCCAAAGACTTTCTACCCACTTTCTGGCCTTTGATTGTCCTGCATTTGGCATTATTACATGTGTATCATTAATCTGAAGAGGATTTTATATATTGTTATCAGATTTAGGAGCTAATATCAGATCTATGACCTTGAACTGGACTGGGGTGCAATGTTTTCTCAATGTTCATTTCTTCTTGTTGTAAACCTCTTTCTTATTCATATATGGGTGTCTATGGATTTGTTTCTCTAGTCTACCCAGACTAACACAGATTGATACAAGATTAACAAACATCTCAATTGGATTTCTACCAATGGTAGGAATATAGAAGATGTCAAGAAAATAATACCATTCACAATATTCAGGCAAAATCTGAAATCCTTAGAATTGCATATAACAAAAAAAACACACACACAAAAGACCTGTATGAAGAAAATTATAGAACATCACTACAAGAAATCAAAAAATGATCTACATAAATGGAAATTTCTCCTGTGTTCATGGAACAGAAGACTCAATTTTGAGAAAATGGCAAGAGTGCCTAAAGAAAAGAGCTGCAACTTCAATATAATCCAAATTCAAGCATCATTCTTTAAAGAAATGGAAAAACTGATTACCAATTCATATGGAGAGGGAAGAAACTCAAGATAGGAAAAGAATTCCTCAAAAAGAACAAAGTAGGTGACCTTATACTACTTGACTTCAAAACCTACTATACAGGCACAGTTGTCCAAGTGCGCTAGTACTGGTACAATGATAGTTATATGGACCAGTGGATCAGGACAGAAAACCCCCAAATAAGACCATCCTCATGCAGACAGCTTTATGACAAAAGCCCCCAGAATATTAAATGGAAATCAGATGCCATCTTCAATAAATAATGCTTGAAAAACTGAATATCCACCAGCAAAAGACTGAGAAAAGACCCATTTGTCATCCCATGCACAAAAACAAACTGAAGGCAGAGCAAAGACTTAAATGTAAATCCCAAAACTATCAGTATCATCAATCACCGATCAGAAAATTGAGTAAAATCTAAGTACCCTAGTGCAGGGAATACATGGACTATCAGAGATAACAAAGGAAGCATCCTCTGTGGAGGACAAAATAGATGAATGAGACTCATTAAAAATAAAATACTTGTATTCATTGAAATACTTCATTAAAAGAGTAAAAAAAAAAAGCCTACAGACTGGGAAGATGTTTGGTAATGCCATAACAGAGGAAAGACTAATTATGAAAATTTATAGTGTTTTACAAGCCTACAAAATGGAGAAAAAAATCTAAGAAGGTGGTGAAAGGACCTGAATAGCCGATTAACAATGGAGGACATGCAAATGACTAATAAATACATGAGGAAATGCTCACTAGCCATATAGGAAATATCAGTAAAAGTAACCATGAGATATCAGCTAACACCTGGAACTGTAGCCTAATTAACAACAACAATAGGAAAAACACAAAAACTAGAAAAGCTGGAGTAGGTGTGGTGAGATTGAAACTTGTATCCACTGCTGGTGGGCTTATAAATATGAGCAGCTGCTGTAGAAGGCAATATCACAATACCTAAAGCAACTGACAATTGGAATACCATCGAATCCAGAAACAGTAGTACTAGATATACCCCAAAGAAGTAAGAAGCAGATCATGAATGCATGTTTGCTCCCCCATGTTCATAGCAGCACAGTTCACAATAGCAAGAAACTGGAAACATCTTTAGTGTCACATCAGTAGAAGATTGAATTTTTAAAAATCTGGTTTATACACACAATGTAATACAACGCATCCCTAAAAACAGTGATGAAACCATGCAACTCCTCAAAATGCGAAGGGTTCTGAAAGGACATCTAGTCTCCTGGCTGCAGAACTAGACATCCTGGTAGGTCTTGCTACAGCAATGTCCCATGTGCTGTATTAAGGTATGTATAATTCCAGCACACCTGTGGAAGACATTCTGTTTTATTTAGGTTTTGTTTGTTGATAATAGGGTGTATCTTAGTGGTGTTATGTCTTTGGGGACCACCCTTCTGGAGTTGTGTTATGTTTTCCAGTGACTGGAACCCAGATGGATAAATCCAGAGTGACAGCAAATAGAATGAATGTATCTTTCGTCTACCTGGACTAATACAAATAGTGTCTGGAGTCTTAAGCTTGTCTCCAATAAGCAGCCATCTATGTGAGGTGTCAACTAAGTCCACGTGGAAGCACACCCATCCTCAGTCACCGGATTTTAAATCATGTAATTAAAAAGCAAAGGAGAGTTTAATATCAGAGTCTAAATTTTGAGAATCTGTTTTGCAGACAGGTATGGATGAGAGTGGAAGCCCAAGATTCATTTGTGGGAAATCTACAGGAAACGAGATTCCAGTGAACTCCCTAACTCTTCACAACTGAGGGAAGGGAGGAAATTGGTTACCAAATAGAGTACATCAGAGAGATAAGTAGAGAAGATCAAAGACATAAATCTGAAGTGAACAGCTAAAACCATGTCAGTTGCTTCCCCCTCTGAGGCATGCTGAATATGATCTGGCTTTCAACATTTTTTGTGTTTCGTTTTTGTTTTGTTTTATTGTGTTTATCTTCTTCGCAGTAGGGTGTACCTCTGAGGCGCTGTTATGAACAGTCACCCTCTTGAAGTTGTGCTACGTGTTTTTTTGGTACATGAAATCCAGCATTGAAGAACCTCTAGGGACAGCAAGGGGAATAAGGTTTTCAAGGGGCAGAAAGGATGTGGAGGCAGTGATGGGAGGAGGGTGTTAAAATGGAGATGATATCAAGGAGTCCAGGAAAAATGTTTGGAAACTGATTCTGGTAGCAATTGTACATTTCTGCTTGATATGATTAAACTATGAAATTATACATGCATTAACTTTTAATTAACAATATATTTAAAGTGATATTTAGGGAATGTAGGTGGAAGAATGAAATATAGAGATATATGGAAGCTATGTCAGAAAATGGTAGATTCACATTAGTATAACTGGGCTGTATCATATTGTAGCAATACTTTTTAGCATGCATACGAGTGTGTGTTTGTGCATGTGTGCATCTGTAAAGGGGCTTCACAGGAGGATGCAAAGCTGAAGAACACTCATTCCTTAGAAACTACACCTCTGGGAAAGGGAGGGCCAAGAGAAAAAAGAAATAATTTCTGAAAAACAGAATTTATTTCAGCACAAAAGTACCTCAAGAGGTTAGAAACAGTAGTGCTTGGGCTGTCAAAAAAGGGGCATATCATGTATTCCTTGGCAAAGATTTCTGATATTTGAGCAGAACTTGAAGCAAGGTTTACCTGAGGGACCAAGGGGAAGACAAGCTGTGGACAGAGTAAGTATTGTGAAGTTCTCTCCCCTCTCCAGTTCTGATGCTCTGAAGAAGATCTTGGGAGGCAGGCACCATGATTCCTTAGTGGCAGAGGGAGCCAATGAAAAGAAGGAGCCTATCAGAGGGGCGCTAGTGCTAGTCTGTTAAAGGTGAAGGTAAAACTTGGCGATTGAAAAAGGAAAGGTAACAAGTGAACAACAGGATAAATATAATTAACATCTTGCAATTGTGCATGCGAACCACATGGAGATGACAACTGGTGTGTTCCTTGTACATTTACCACAGTGAAAATGAGGTTAGTTTGTTTCCACAGTTGTTTCATTGCTATGTTTAGGACCTCTCAGTCTATGGAGTCTTTGTAACAAGCATGAGGTTGACCACAGTTTGTTAACTCTTCCCTCATTTGGCGTATGCTACATGCTGAGTGCATAAAATGTCAGAAGCACTGTCAAGTGTCATGATCCAGAGACAAATCACACATTTGTTTTCAGTTAGCCTGCAGTTTAGTGGTAAGAAAAGAGTGGTTAATATGTAATAGCACATTCATTATTGTTATTTTTTTTTCAATTAAAAAGCAACAAACACTCAGCTCACACTAACTTTAACTAGCACAGGCATGTATTACATGCTGTTCAGTGATGATAATGGATAGGCCAGCAGATACATTATGGGACCTGATCTTGAAGAGTATCAGGGCTCCACCTCACTGCTTTGCCTTTGTTACTCTTGGAAAGTTTTCATAATTCTATCAATTTTTATAGATTTAGATTACACAAATTTAATCTCTCTCTGTACAACTCCAGTTTGAAAAGGAACTGTCCCTGGCTAGCAAATTAAAGAAAAAGGCAGAGATCCTAGATTAACCACATCATTTATAGAGTCAATTTTGTGGATGTTCCCACAGAAATTCAGAGAGGATCTTGGGAACCCACTTGTTCCTGGGCTCTTGGCAGTGATATGAAGTCATTAATCCAAGCACAGGTTTTCAGAGGGGCACTGGGAGAGAGCCAATGGCTAGGGATGTGAATGGCTTGGGTTCTGCACTCTGAGTTTGTGCAAGATTTAATCAAGGGAGAGAGGTGGCCAGAGGAGACTCCCATTTTTTTTATCTTTAATAAGAGGAAACAGGTCATATAAAGATGCAGAGGGATGGATGATGCAATTATTGTTGTGACCAGCTGCTGTTAGTTGCTCTGACTGAAAGTGACTTCATCAACTTTTCAATCCATTATTGTAGCCAGTGTGTCCTTCAAATACCATCCAACCTAGAAGGTTCATCTTCAAGCA
>PVJH01047349.1:0-11355 GCA_004026705.1 Nesogale talazaci
TATGCATCTGTAGCAAAGTAATTTGCTATTGTTATATTAAGACTGCTACCCATGTTACATCAAGCTTCAAGACAAAATTTCATTTATTTTTTATTAGAAATAAATATTTCACAATCTATAATGACATACTGTTTTTGTGGTTAATCACCATGCTTTACTTATGTTCAATTTGTAAGAATGAAAATGCACCCTGCATATCAGATATTTATATGATGATCCTTAACAGTGGCAAAATGACAGTGATGAAGTAGCAATGAAAATAATTTTACGTTTGGGGGTCACCACAACGTTAGTAACTGTATTAAAGGGTCATAGCATGAGGAAGGTTGAGAACCCCTCACTGCTCTAGGGGAATCTGCTGCAGTGGTCTAAAAAGCCTTCAACACAGAGAACTTGGCAGTCTGGGGAGTGGGTTTGCAGCACGGGCCTCCAAGAGATGGTCATGAATGTGTCCTTTTTGGGCACCGTTCCTGATAACACTAAGATGATTTAGCTCTTCGATTTAGGCTTTTTCAATCCCATCCATGGCACTGATGGCGGCTGCCCTGCTCATTAGGTAAGGGATAAAATGCAGACAGACCAACTTCATCTGTCTCCTGTAGAGGAACTAGTGGATTAGAACTGTTGATCTTGGAGTTATCAAACATGTAATCCACTGTGCCAGCAGGATTCCTTCGAATGCTACTAGTGATATGAAGAAATTGGAACGTTCATACAGCACTCCCTACAGGTGTGAAAATCAGTAGGTTTTTAAAGCCTTTTTAGTATGAATTATGTTTATGATCCAACAAATTCACTCCTGGTCATATACTCAACATGTGTGTATGTGTGTGTGTATATATATACATATATATACACACACACACATGTATATATACACACACACATTCATGTACAGCAAAAGGCATACAAAAAAGTACTTAGTGGCACTATTTCTAATAACCACTCCAAGGTCAAAAGAAATTACCAGTATATGTAAGTGCCTGAATTTTTTACATCATTTTATTGGGTCTCGTACAACTTTTATCACAATCCATACATACATCCAATGTGTCAAGCTCATTTATACATTTGTTGCCATCATCATTCTCAAAATACTTTTACATCATTTTCCATCATTTCATTGGGTATCAAAGAACTTTTATCACAAACCATCCATCCATCCATTGTGTCAAGCACATTTATATATTTGTTGCCATTATCATTCTCAAAATATTTTCTTTCTATTTGAGCCCTTAGTATCAGTTCCTCATTTTTCCCCTCTCTCCCCCACCCTTCCTCCCTCACGCACCTTAGATAACATATAAATCAGCCCTTTTTCATGTCTTACACTGAAGTACCTGAATGTAAAAAAACACACATACTGATCAAAACAGAGTATGTGCCATTTACATGAAGTTTAGAAATAGGCCATTTAATCTATACTGATATAGGTCAGTTCCATTACCTTGAGCAAAGGATGCAGAGATGATTAAGAAGGATCACAGAGAATGGTGGAATGGTGGAGACATTCTATACATGGATTAGGGTTATGGTTGGGCTGTATTTGCAGCCCACATCTGCTAAAACTCAATGACCTACACATTTAAGGGTGCTCTTTATGACTATAAATTATACCTAGATCACCCACCCAAGGGGAGGGCCTTGTCTGTATTTCCAAAGGAAAGGGAGAGGGAGAGTGGACCTCGTTCCAATCTACCAGTTCACAAGAGCAATGTGACTGTCTGATAGCTCATTCCCAGGGATGACTGCAGGGCTGACCTCAGTGAAGACAGGCTGTGCTCAACCTGGATGACAGTGCCCCAGGGGACAGCTCTGAAGCCACTTGGAGGAGAGCGGCTGCTCTGAACTGCCCACCTGGGGCCAAAGCAAGACGGGAGTGCAACAGACCACAATGCTCCTGAGGAACCTTGAACTTCGACCTGACTTGGGGAGCAGCACTTGGCTCCCCTTCTGAACTGGAAGTGGATTGAACACAGGGCGGCAAACTGAAAGACTAAAGGACTAGACCACCCCATCCCTGGAGGCTAGAATGGTGATGTGGACCTGTGGGTGCTCACCTTTAGGACTGGGACCCACGACTGGTAACCCTGTTAGAAATGAGGACAGCAATGGTGTTTTTGAACATTGCCTTTTCTTTCTTTCAACATAGAAGTACTTATCTGTTCTATGTCATCATTCTTGTTCGATTTGTGACTATTTGCATGGTTTTTAGTGTGTTTCTACAAATAATCCAAGATAGGCAACCTTACAGAGACAGCTACTGGACTGAGGGTTCCTGGGGTGCATGAGAGGTGAGGAAGGGGTTGGGAGTAGGGGAGAAGGGAGCCAATAATGACAGGTTCAAGAGAATAGTAAGTGCTCTAAGATTGTCTGTGAGGGAAGGGTAGCTTCTCTTAATGTATTTGAATGATATGAGAAGAATTACTGAAATGTGAACGATGGGAAAACATAACTGTGGGATAGGAAAATATATGTACACACATGTATATTCACATGTAACAATGAAGCAGACGGACTTTGGGTTTTTAACTTAAATCTTGCCTCATTTCAGAATTGTTTATTCTACGGCTGTATTATGGTGTGATACTCACCTACTTCCCCTGATTGCTGAAGTCAGAAAGGGTGCATAAGCAAATGTGGTGAAAAAAACTGATGGTGCCTGGCTACCAAAAGATATCATGTCAAGGGTCTCAAAGAATTCCCATTAAGAAGTGGCCATCTAGCAGGGAAATGACAAAGCCCACATGGAAAAAACACAGCAGCCTGTGTGATCATGAGGTGACAACAGGAAGCTGTATCAGAAGTTCAAAAACACGCAACCAACTCGACGTGAAGGAGCATGGATGCATCAGAGGCCCAAAATCCACCAGCAAGGTAATTAGTCAATCCCTCTCAGAAGGACCCGACCAATATGGCATCGATGAAACACATAATTATGTGCTAATTTTTTAATATTCCTCCCCTCACTGCTAAGGCTGTCATTTGTTTTACCTCATTAATCATATTAGATTTGTGGGTGTTCATTTGTATATTTAAGATTGTTCAGTACATGAATGTCAAGAGAGATAATTCTTGAAACAATAACAGCTGTATGGTCCCCTAAAGGTAAGGAAAGAGAAGCAGGGGGTAGGGGGAGAGGGGAGGAAGGGGAGCTGACAGCATTGATGAGTATATATCTCCACTCAAAGGGGTTGAACAACAGTAATGTATGTGAATGGATATAATGGACTGTGCAAGCTGTCAATAAAACAAATAGTTCAAAAATTAACAAGTGAAAAAAATGTACTAGTCTGGGAATACAAGAGAAACAAATCCATAAACACTCATATGTGTATAAGGAAAAGCTTTATATACAAGAGCAATTGAATATTGAGAAAACATCCCAGACCAGTCCAGGTCAAGTCTATAAGTCCAATGTTAGTCCATATATCCAATATCCATCCAGAAATACCTCTTCAGACTCACAAAACACATGCAATGACACTCAGGAAGATCAGAGGCCAGTGGGTATAAAGTGTTGTGGATCCAGTGGTAGTAGAAGCATCTCAGCACTGGCAGGGGTCTCCACTTGGCTCCTTCAGTTCCCAGAGCACAGGGTCTGTCAGCATAATGCCATGTGTCTTCTCAGTAGAGTGTCCCTCAGAGAGTGAGCAGAGAGATTGTGGTCTCCCCCACCCCCACCCCAACCACGGGAGAAAATACAGGAATTCCCATAGTCCTCAGGGGGAAGTGCATGCCCACAGAGAGGTCTCATTGGCTATCTCCAGATTGACAGACTAGACTCATCTCTACACTCTTAATCCTCAAATTGACACCAGATTAGGTGACTGCCACCCTCACCCCCAACCATCAACGAGGGAGTTGGGACAAACCTGAAAACCTTGGTGCAGGAAATCCTATCAAAAATAGGGAAGACTGGGCTGAGCCCCAGTGGCGTACTGGTTGTGCGCGGGACTGCGGCCCACTGGGATGGAGGTTCAATTCCAGCGCTGGGACTGGGCCTCCTATTCCCACCACCGGAGAGCAGTGATGCCCAAAAAAAAAAAAAAAGGGAAGACTATAAATACAGATGAGGCACAATTGGCAACTGAGCTATACTGAAGGCAGAACACAGTTTTACATGAAGAGAATTCACTTAGAGAGTAATAAGAGAGCCTGTGGGCTGGAAAAACACCTTCACCAGTGACACATCAGACGAAGGCATTGTTAATAAAATCTACAGTATTCTGGTAGCTTCCAAAAAGAAAAAAAAATAACTGCCCACAGTCAACGTGGACAAACGATCTGAACAGAAGTTTCACAAGAGTAGAAATCCATAGGGCCAATAAACGAATGAGAAAATGTTCCTGATCACTAACCATAAGAGAAATGCAAATTAAAACAACTATGAGATACCACCTAACACCCTCAAAGATAGCCCATTTCAAAAAAATCACAAAACAACAAGTGCTGGAAGGGTTGTAGTAAGTTAGGAACCCTCATCCACTGCTGGTGGATGGACATAGATTTGGTGATATCTAAAACAGATGGAAATCAAGCTACCATATAACCCAGCAATCCCCCTACCATATACCCAGAAGAGGCGAGGAAGAAGCCACAGCCAGACATCTGTGCTCCACTGTTCATCATGGTGCAGTTCACAATTGCTAAGAGCTGGAAACAAGGTGCATTTCCATCAGTTGATGGAGCAATTTATAAAGTGTGGTACATATATACAATGGAACACTACGCATTCCTTAAAAGGAAGTGATGTACTAATAAAGCAAATAGCTACATGGGAAGAACTGGAGGAAATTGTGCTAAGTGAAGTAAGGCAAGTACCAGAGATCAAGAACAACGTGAGTCTGCTAAGATAAGCTTAAAAACGCAAAAGGGACATCAGGGAAAATTTAGCTACTATATACATACATTCCTGATGTGAGGACCAGATACTATGACATGGGCCAGACCCAATCCTGGGACATATATGACAGCCAACTTTAAAGGAAGGGAAAAGAAAAAAAGAGAGGAGTGGAACATATCAATGTGAATTAGGGGGAGTATAGCCCATCCATAGACAATTGAACATCCCTCACAGAGGAGTCACAAGGAAGAGATGAGGCAGCGAGAGTGCAGTATAGCACCAATGAGACATACACCTTTCCTCTACTTCTTTAATGCTTCCTCCCTCTACTGTCATGACCCCAACTCTACCTTACAAATTCAGCTAGGCCAGAGCATGTACATGAGTACAGATAAAAGCTAGAAACATGGAGAATTCAGGACAGATAACCCCCTCAGGACCAATAATGAGAGTAGCAATACCAGAAGGGGAAGGGGAGAGTGGGGGAGGAAGGGGTGATCAATTACAAAGATCTACCTATGATTCCTTCTCTGGGGGATGGACAGCAGAAAAGTGGGTAAAGAGAGATATTGGTTAGTGTAAGACATGAAAAAATAATAAGATAGAATTATCAAGAATTTGTGAGAAAGTGGGGGTGGAAATGCGGAACTGATATAAAGGGGTCTAGCAGAAAGAAAATGTCTTGAAAATGATTATGGCAACAAATGTACAAATGTGCTTCACACAATGGATACCTGCATGTATTGTGATAAGAGCTGTATGAGCCCCCAATAAAATTACAAAAAAACACAACATATTGTTTATCACTAAATCAAACAGCTAGTCTTTCTCTCATGCTGGAAAGGACTACTATTTCTTTTGTTGAGACCAGATGGAATATATATCTTGTTTTTAATGTCTCTGGTATAAGAAGAGAAAGATAAGCACCTCTACATACTAAAATCTTGCACAGTATGTGAACAACTCATAGTTCATTTCCATTCTTTCTCTCCCCCATGAGCCTCCTATGGCCCTCATTCCTTACCTCTTTCTCGTCCTCTTCCTTTTTTACCCAAGACACTCTTATTTTATTCCTCTATTTATGCCCCTTTCACTTTCAAGACATACTCTAGTTTGGACTATAAAGAAGCAACTGAGAAAAATCCCTTTGTGGTAATGGAACAGTTCTGTATCTTGGTTGTAGCAGTAGTTATGCAAATTTTTACATGCGATGAATGCTTAAACAATAGAAAGAATAGAAAAAAAAAGAATTGGCACATGTAAAAACTTGTAGAATCCAAGTAAAGTCTATAGTTTGATTGAGTATTTGTGTGTGTCAATGACAACTTCCTGGTTTTGATAATGTCTTATCATATAAAATGCTACCACTGGGAAAGTTGGAAATTGGGTACAAAAGACCTCTCTTAACAGTTCTTGAAACTTCTTGTGAGTCAATCAATCCTTTCAAAAGAAAAATTTAAAGATATAAAATTGCGAGTTGGCATTCCATGATGCTCACCTTCCTGACACAATCGCTGAAGACAAATGTGTGCATAAGCAAAGGTGATGAAGAAAGCTGAAGGTGCTTGGCTCTCAAAAGATGTAGCACCTGGGGTCTTCAAGGCTTGAAAGTAAACAGGTAGCCATCTAGCTCAGAAGCAACAAAGCCCACATGGAAGAAGCACACCAGCTTGTGGGATCACGAGGTGTCAAAGGGATCAGTTATCAGCCTTCAAGAACTAAAAATCATAACATTGCATGCTCCCTTTCCTGATATGATCCCTGGTGACAAAGGTGTGCATAAGCAAATGTGGTGAAGAACGCTGATGGTGTCCAGCTA
Organism: Nesogale talazaci; assembly: GCA_004026705.1. Classification (NCBI taxonomy): domain Eukaryota; kingdom Metazoa; phylum Chordata; class Mammalia; order Afrosoricida; family Tenrecidae; genus Nesogale; species Nesogale talazaci. The sequence continues at coordinate 6,666 of PVJH01047349.1, forward strand.
TCAAAAGATATAGCATCTGTGATCTTAAAGGCTTGAGTAAACAAGCAGCCATCCAGTTCAGAAGCAACAAAGTCCACATGGAAGAAGCACACCAGCTTGTGAGAGGTGTCAAAGGGATCCGGTATTGGCATCAAATAACTAAGAATTGTATCATTATAAGTGAGGAGGAGTACAGATTGAGGATCCAAAGATCATAAATAGGGGAAGTTGCCATCCTCTTACAGAGGGGTTGCAGGGAGGAGATGAACCAGTTAAGGTACAGTGTAGTGACAAGGAAATATGCAAGTTTCTTTTAGTTCTCAAATGCTTCTTCCCACTCACTATCATATCCCAATTCTACCAGACAAATCCAGCTAGACCAGGGGATATACACTGGAATTGGAAACATAGGGAACTTATGATAGATGATCCCTCAGGACTAGTGGTGGAAGTGGTGATACTGGGATGGTGGAAGGATGGTGGAATAGAAAGGGGGAATCAATTTCAGGCATGTACACATACTCTCCTCTCTGGGGTAAGGGCAACAGGAAAATGAGTGAAGGGACACATTGGACAGGGTAGGATATAAAAAAGTAATAACAATTTGTAAACTATTAGAGGTTCATGGGAGAGGGGTGGGGGAGGGAAGGGAAATATGGGAACTGGTACTACGGACCTAAGTGGAAGGAGGATGCTTTGAGAGTGATGATGGCAACAAGTGTGCAAATGTGGCCTGCATACAAGTGATGCATGTATGGATCATGATGGGAGCTGTAAGAGCCCCCAGTAAAATGATCTATTTTCTTAAAAAAAAAGAGGGGGAAAGGGGAATTTATACTAAGGACACAAGTAGAAAATATTTGGAAATGAATGTGGCAACATGTGTACAAATATGCTTGATACAAATGATGCACTGAATGTTATAAGAACTGTAAGAGACCCAAATATCATTGAAAAAATAATTTATACTAGATTTTGAATCATAACTTAAATGGCTGTTTAGTTTTATTTACGTTGTTGTTACTTTCTGTAACTTCTCTGAGCTAATGTGGTCATTAAACCTAAGCAAAAAATCAAACTGCCTTTGCGACGCATTAGCACCCTATAGGACAGGGTCTGTAAATCACAGTATGCTTCTGACTCTGAGACTATACCTGTTTACGGCAGTAGAAGGCCCTTTTTTCCATCAGAATAGCTGGCGGTTTTGAACCTATGACCTTGTGGATAGCAAACTTTATGGGTTTCAGCCCAATGCTGACCACCGGGGCTCCCCTGTAGAGCTAAGTACACATCAAAAGTTCAAACTCCTGACTCCCTGAGACTATCAATCAGGAAAACTCTTTAAATCTTGCACCCAAACCCTGAGGTTACCTTTTCATCAAATAATAGGTTGGAACACAAAATAAAGGCTATTTTCTGAATATGGGTGCTTCAGTAAGAAAAATAAATCTTTATGAGAACAAAAGCGAACAATTGCTCAAAGGCAAAGATGAGAAGATAAGGGGGACAGGAAACTCGAGCACCGAAAATGAAACAACCAGAAAACAACTAAACAGAATGTTGACACATACACAGGTTTGGTAGAGGATGTTTCTATTCACCTGCCCACATCTGTTCAACTTGCATATGTACCTATGTACCTACTTGTAGATTATTGTTTGCTGTTACTCTTAACACTGGGCTATATTGTTGTTGTTGTTGTTGTTGTTATCAGGTGCATTCCCGTCTGTTCTCATTCACAACAGCCTGATGTACAACAGAACACAATAGTGTCCAGCCCGTACAATATTTCTTATGTCTCAGCCCCATATTGCAGCCCCTGTGTCAATCTGTCCTGTGCAAGGCCTTCCTCTTTTTCACTGCCTACCACTTTGCTAAGATTGATGCCCCTTTCCAGGAGCTGGTAGCTCTAGATAACAGGTGCAAAGTACTTGAGACAAGGCTCACCAGCTTCACTTCTTTTTTTTTCGTTATTTGTTTGTTGGCATCACTGCTCTCCGGTGGTGGGAGTAGGAGGGCCAGCCCCACTGCTGGAATTGAACCTCCGTCCCAGTGGACCGCAGTCTCATGCACAACCACTACGCCACCGGGGCTCAGCCCCAGCTTCTCTTCTAAGAAGCACTCAGGCCCTACTTCTTCAAGACAGATTGGTTGGTTCCTTGGACAGTCCGTGCAAATTTCAATAGTCCTCATCAGCACCATAACTCAAATGCACTGATTCTTTTTCTGTTTTCCTTATTCAATGCCCAACATTCACATACATATGAGGCAATTGAATATACCACGGTGTGTTAGTCTGGGTAGACTAGAGAAATACGAGAGCTTTATAAACAAGAGCAACAGTACATCATGAAAACATCAAGCCTAGTCCAATTCAAGGTCACAATTCTATAATAACACGTATGTCCGATACCAATCCATAAGTCCCCTCTAGACTCAGGAAACACAAGCAATGATGCCAAATTCAGGGAGTTCACAGACCAGTGGGTGCAGAGTCTTGTGGATGCAGTGGTAGTAGAAGCATCTCAGCACTGGCAGGGTCTCTTTGTGGTTCCTCTAGTCTTCACGGATCAGGGTCTGTCAGCATGCTGCCTTGTGTCTTGTCAGATGCAACATCTCTCAGGGAGTAAGCTGAGAGATAGTCTCTCCTGCTTCCAAGAAGGAATTACCACCCTTCCCAGAATTCTCAGGAGAAAGCCATGCCCACACAGAGGTTTCATTGGCTATCTCCAGATTGACCCCTACACTCTTAATCCTCAAATTGACACCAGATTAGGTGACTGTCATACATGGCTTGACTCAGATACACCTTAATTCTCAAAATAATCACCTTGCTTTTCAACACTTGTGTTACTCTGGGTAGACTAGAGAAACAAATACATAGACTCACATATGGATATAAGGAAATGGCTTATATACAAAAGGACTGGAACATTGAGAAAGCATCCTAACCCAGTCCAGTACAAAGTTGTAAATCCGATATTAGTCCACATACCACATATCAGTCTATAAAGTCTCCTTCTGACTCATGAAGTTACAGTCCAGTGGGTGCAGAGTCCTGGCACCAGCAGGGGTCCCCTCATGACTCCTCGTTTACAGGGCTCATGGTCCATCAATAGCATCCAGTGGTTATAGAAGCAACTCAGCACTGGCAGGGGTCCCAGATGGGCTCTCCAACTTCAGAGGTCTGGTTCCATCATGGCAAGGCTATGTGACCTCTCCTCCGTTTCCTCGGACGCTGCCATCTTGTCTTGTCCATAAGTCACGGTCTTTGAGACTAACTTCCAACAACTGGGTAGAAAGCTCTTCATCTACATGAGGGAAATCTCACGCGATTTCCCAGTTGTATCAGGAGAAAGCCATGCCCACACAGAGGCCTCATTGGCTACTCAATGGCTATCTCCAGATGAACAGGCTAGACCCCACCCCTACATCTCAATCATGAAATTAACATAAGCACATGATGCTACAACACTTGAAAGTGGTCACCCAATGCAATGTCCCTTTTGATCACTTGGAGCTGGCTCTAAGGACATCTGGTTGTGGATCCAAGCAAGATGAAACCCGTGACAGCTTCCATCTTTTCTCCATTGACCATGGTGAGATCTTTTGGTCCCGTTGTGAGAACCATTGAGTTATGCTGCATACTGAAGGTTGTATGTATAATAGCATGTACCTTTGTTGTCTTTTACTCTGGAACACCTCAAGGTGCCATTTCCCTTGGCTGCGTTGTGCTGACTGCCTTCCTATTGTATATAGCTTTTCCAATTCCCCAAGTTAGTAGACATCTCCCAACTAGATAGTGATTTACACTCCTGCCGCTCCCACATCCAGGAACAATAAAATAACAATTACTTTTGTGTCTAAACCTGTCTTTGAATTTTATAATAGGCTCATACAATATTTGTACTTTTATGACTGATAGGTTTCAGTCAGTATTGGACATTGCAGTCTCATCCATATTATGAGGTGCTCAGTGGAGCTTTTTCATTCTGTAATGTATTCCCTTGTGTGTAGGTATCATGGGTGGTCTATCTGTTCGTGTTAGTCATGGCTCAATGTAACATATGTATATATACATATAATTGCTATAGTGAGTAATGCTGCAATGAACATGGGTGTGCATATATTTATTCAGATCCTGGCTGAATAGACTAAATACCTCATCTAGATATGGGTAAATTATATCGCATTTCTATTTAAAGCTTTTTAGGAAAGAACATGCCACAAAAGAGTCATCTTCAACTACATGGACTTTTCAATCAGAAACACAAAGAGGAAGGGGCAGCCAGTAGGAAAACAAGATTGCTGCATCAACCCTAGTTCAAATACACAGCTCAGCTTCATCTCTTGTATATAGAGGAAATGTTGTAGTACTTTATTGCAATAGGTATTTCCACTATGGTAGTGAAAAGAACTCTGAAATAGTGTCCTAAGTTTGATATCAATAAAACTAGTAAATAGAATCATGTGAAAATGCCAATCATGGAAAGGAGAGTGCTTTTCTTTTACAAAAGACTCTTCCCAGGGCTCCCTTCATGTCTCTGTTCCTCAGGCTGTAGATGAAAGGGTTCAGCATGGGGGTCACCACAGTGTACATCATAGCCATGACAGTGTCCTTCACAGCTGAATTATTTGTCGATGGGCATAAGTAGAGGGCAAAGATTGTCCCATAGAACAGGGACACCACGGTGAGGTGAGAGCTACAGGT
>PVJH01047350.1:0-11355 GCA_004026705.1 Nesogale talazaci
AGTGAACATGTGGGAAACCCACCGGGGCAGTTCTACCCCGCCCCATAGGGTCGCGGTGGGTCCCCAGTGAGCCCCAAACGAAAAACAGCCTGCTTCCCCCAAGCAAAGTCGGAGTGGGTGGGGGAGCATTTTGCTCAACAACAACCCCAGATTTGTTCAGAAAGCAGCCCTTCTTTTACCATCTGCCCTCGACCGAGACAGACCGCCAACCACCAGATCCACGGTTCAAAGGCACCAGCTGCTCCACTCGAGGAGGCAATCTCTCCCGCAAAGATTACGGCCTTCCAAGACTGGAGAGAGCAGTTCTCTGCCCCCGCGTCCCCGCCAACTCAGTGGCAGTGGGTTTATTGTTGAAAAAACCCTTTGCAAGCCAGGCCCCCTTCCTGAGGGTGTGTGGATGGCCCAGAAAGGGCGTCGTTAGGGTCAGGTCCTGTCAAGTTGATTCAAACTCTTGTTGTTGTTGCTGCTGTTGTTGTTGTAAGATGCCATTAGTGAGTTCAGACCCCTAGCGACCCTCTGCACAGCAGCACGAAATCCTGCCCAGGCCTGTTCTTCTGTCTGAGGCCAGTGTTGCAGCCACTGTGACCCTCTGGGCTCGGCCCTTCTCCTTGACCAAGCACAAGAGGATTGGCCCCCCTGACAACGCGTCCCGAGGACATGGCTCCGAGTCTCACCATGCTGGTTTCCCAGCCCTTTCTGGCCGTACCTCTTCCAAGACAGAGCTGTCTGTTCTTTTGGCAGCCTGTGGGACTCTCACTCGCCTTCCCCAGACCACAATGCAAATGCTCCAATTCTTCTTTGGTCTTCCTTATGTCCAGCTTTCACTATGTCCTTGGGTCCACTGTCCGACTTTCCTATGCATAGGAAGCCATTGTAGATATCATGGGTTGGGTCGGGTGCACCTTAGTCCTTGTGATAGTTAGGTTTTGGAAGCCGACATGGCACCTGCATTAGTCCGGGTAGACTAGAGGAACAAATTCAAGGACACGCATATCGATATAAGGAAAGAGTTTATATACAAAAGGAATGGGACATGGAGAAAGCATCCCAGCCCAGTCCAGTCCAAAGTCCTAAGTCCGATATTAACCCAGATGCCCAAAATCAGTCAATAAAGTCTTCTTCCGACTCACGAAGTCACAGGTCAGTGGGTGCAGAATCCTGGTGCTGGCAGGGCACCTCGCCTCCAAGGCTCAGGGTCCATCAACAGCAGAGGCAACTCATCGCTGGCAGAGGTCTCCATCTGGCCACCCCAGCTTCAGAGGTCTGGCTCCATCAGGGCAAAGCTGTGTGGTCTCTCCGCCGGCTCCTCCAGCTTCTTGAATGCTGCCAGCTTGTCTTGTCCATGATAAATCATCTCTGAAACTAACTCCCAACAACTGAGGAAGACAGCTTCTCATCTTCACAAGGGAAACATCACGAGATTTCCCAGGAGTCTCAGGTGAAAGCCATTCCCACATAGAGGCCTCATTGGCTACTCAATGGCTATCTCCAGATTAACAGGCTAGACTCCACCCCCACATCTCAATCATAAAATTAACATAAGCACATGCCTGCCACAGCACCTGTAAGAAGATATGGGTGGAGGTTAGTCTGTCAATCAGGTCGTAGCTTGATGACCTTTGAAGATGTGAACCAGATAGATGGCTCTCTGAAGGCTGCCCCCCCCACCCCGCCTCTGTCACACTCTCCCTGGTGTGAGTCCTGCATGCTGCCTGATCTAGCTGCCCTGCCTCTGCAGGTCTGCTGTGCTACTGTGGGCTCTCCTCCACAGGGCTGAGTCTGGTGGCCCAAGTCCCTGTGCCAGGCTGTTCCACGGCTGGTTGCCGCCCCCCTTGCTGGTGTCTGCCACCTGTGGGCTGCCTCTGCCTGTCTTGCCACCACTCCAACTGCGCGTCTCCGGCAGCTGCTTCACACGGCTCCCTGTGAGGCTGCGCCGCGGCCTGCTTCCTACACCGCCCTACCAGCCCCTGCCCCCCCTCACCGTGCCAGTTTCCTACTGTCACCTGCTGGGTCTGGGCGCCGTGGCCACGTGAGTTGGCAGGACCTTCAGTGTATTCACTGCCCCGCCAACGTTGGACTGAGCTCTCGGCACTGTCGTGTCGACTAATTGGTGGTTATACTCCTTTTCTCCTTTTTGCTATCTAAACCTGTGTGTGGTGTGTGTGTGTGTGTGTAGAGAGAGACAGAGAGAGACTCTAGTGTCCTAACTTGGCTTCTCTAAGGAATCGTGCAGAGCACAGTCCTCAAAGTCATACCCTTGCTTTTCAACACTCATAGAGAAGCCTCTACAGCCAACGAACCCAGTGCAGCGCATTGTTTGATGGCCTGACTGCTGCTTTCATGAGCATTGACTGTGGGTCCAAGCAAGACAGACTCCTCCACAGCTTCGGTCTTCTCTCTGTTTGGGATTCCTTCTTTGCACTGAGCTGTCATGCAGACCAAAGGCTGCAGCCCTTGCTCTCCGTCCCCAGTGCCCCAGGCCTCCCCACCCGCAGTGAGAAGGAAAGTACCCGAGTCGTGCACGCTCGCCATCACCCCCACACTTCAGACCATGCTCGCAGCCCCCGGGCCCACCTAGAACACTGAAGGGGTTGGGATTTTCTTACAGAAAGGACAGAGCATCTATACAGGCACCTGTGGGGAGAGTTGACCCAACCCGACCCCAGCCCTGGCCATCACCTGTATGGTTATTAGAAGATTTCTCACAAGTTGTTTCCCCCAAAGCTATGCCACACATTGGAAATTATTTTCCAGCACTTGGTGGGAGGTCAGATGCTTAGAGATATTCTCCCCCAAAGCTCCGGCCATTCAGACGCCACTGTCTGCCACAGTAGGCAGGGTTCCCTCCTGCAGTTAGGACAATGGGTCATGTGCCCTGAGGTCTCCAACTCAAGGACAATCAAGGTTAGGTCGCCATCATGCATCTGGGGTCCTCCTGTCTTGTCACATGCGGGACTCCAATACCTCCCCTTCTTATTGTGTGCATGTCCCTAGATTGTCCCCCTCATTGCTGTCTGACCTATAGTGCAACCCCTTCCTGTGACATGTGGTTACCTGTAATCACGCCTTCCCCCCCCCCCCACCCGCCCCCAAATAGATATAAGCCGTGGTTAGCAATAAAGGAGGCTCTTTCTCCCCTGGTCCCCAGTTCCTCTCTCTCCTTCTTCTTCATCTTCTTCTATCACTTTCCCACTCTCCGTCTCCCTGTGAACCACCACGCAGGGCTGAGGTGCGCACACTGCCATGAAATGTGTCCAACTCTGTTCCGTCAAGCTCTTTTCTCTCTCTCATATTTTCTATGACTTTGCTATAATCTCGACTTATTATCACTGCATAATTGCACCAACCGAACCCACGATGATATGGTAGGGTCTGGCTCCTTGTTCCTAACCCATGACACCCTCCCGAACTTGTCGTGTAAAACGACCTCAAGGTGGTAATCTTGACAGAAACGGACAGACCACTCCACCTTGGGCTTAAACGCCTGACCTTTCTGTTGGTAGCCATGTATCTACTTAGCTTCCAGGCTTCCTGTGCTGGGGGCTGGAAACCTGCATTTAAGGGGGGCTTGTCTTAACCCTGGCTTTATTGTGTGGCTTTAGCCAGGTTCTGTCCCCTCATGGAATTTCATTTTCCCACCTGCACAAATCAGGGATGTTTCCCAGAAGCATCTGGTAAGGGTTTTAGGCAGCGCTTTCAGGGTTTTGCTTTAAGGCAGTGGTTCTCAACCTTTCTAAGGCTGCGACCCTTTAATATAGTTCCTTATGTTGCGGTGGCCCTCCCTGCCAACCATATAGTTTTTTGCTTCGCAACTTCATAATTTTAATTTTGCTACTGTTATGAAGCGTGTGACCCCTGAATTGAGAACTGCTGCTCTAAGGCCTCATCAAGAAAAGGTTCTTTGGAAATTGTAAACTGGACACTGCTGGCCTAGAGGAACTCACACCTGATCAAGAAGATTTTTCTGCTGAGGGCCCTGACAGAAGACTTCCTGAGATGCCATCATGACCAAGTTCCCTCGTCTGATGTATCTTCTCCCTTTCAGGTTGCTAGGTGAGCCCCAACTTTGGGAACAAGGGGATTCAGAGGCACGGGACCTACTGCCCAGGGACAACTCAGATCATACAGTTATTAACTGTCTCCAGAGCCTTTCTGTCCCAAGAAAGAGGGGCTCCTCACAGCTGAAGAGCATGTCTATGCTGCCTCCCCCCACCTCCACCCTCATCAACACTCTGCAAACACAGAATGGAGGAGGAGGCAGGGGTCATTCTCCAGACCCATTTTCCAGATGAGAAAATCGACTCACAAAAATGAAAGGACTTGAGCGAGGTGAGGAAGAAGGTGGTGACCAGCTGCTTGGGAAGTGTCAACCACTTGGGTAGGCGCCCTGGAATCTGATCACTTAGGGTGAACAAGGGCTCCTGCCAGCTGTGCAGGGCTTCTCAGAGGCTCGCTGGGGTGAGCAGAGAAGATGTCCTTGGACTGTGCTAGTCCACACGGGCCGTGCCACAAAAGGGTGGGGCAGGACTTCCCTTGGCTTCCCGGGGGGGGGGGGGTCCTCTGAACACTGCTTAGGGCTTCTGATTCAGGACACCCTAAGAGATGGACAAAGAGTCCTGGCAGTACCAGGCGAGAGGCCAGAGGCCCCTGGCCCAGTGACTTCCTCCTCGCTCCCTAACCCACACGCCGGGCAGGGAAGAGGCTGAGTGAGCAAGCTGCTTCTCCCTGCCAGCCAGCCCACAATGCCTGAGCATCTCCCCAGAGCCTCCCTGGCAGCTTCTGAGCTTCCTCTGCCGTTTCCCAGACAGACCCAGCACGTCCTCAGGGGACCTTAGGTAGAAATCAATAGTCTAGTCACACCTCCTATGTCTGCATCCCTACCGTTCAGGGCAGTACCACGGGGTTCACAATTCACACTCACTCCAGAGCCTGGCAAGGTAGGCAGCGTACTTAGACCTCCCCCCATTTTGTCAATTGGACGAAGCGGAGGGCCAGGGAGGGGACTGACCGTGGGACTTGGGCTGAGGGCCCGGCTGGATCAATTCTTGTTTCTGTCTACAGAATCCCACCCCGCCAAGACCACGCCGGCACAGGAAAGAGGAGCGTCTCTGTCCTTCATCCCAGCATTTTCCCAGGACAAGTCACTTCCTTCTTAATATTTATCTTCCAAGAGGGGACAAAAGCCTGATTGGTGAGAGAATCTCCTGGCATGCCCCAGGCGGCCGGGAGTGCGAGGGAGGCAGGAGGGCTTAGCAGGAGAACAGGTCGTTTTAGGTCTTAGTCTCTTCTACTGCAAGGAAAGCCAGGGTGGTTCCCTAGGGCAATCCCACCCTCTGGCCCAGGTACCCTGACCTGTGCACCTCGTGGGCACCCATCCATCAGTGGAGGCTCGTGTGGGGCTCTGAGGTCAGACAGCTTTCAGTGGAACTTCCAGGCTAAGGCAGACTAGGAAGAAAGGCCTGGTGACCTGCTTCTGAAAACCCCTTGTGCCACACTCTGATCTGCAGTGACCGTGGGGCTAGGCTGGCACAGGCTTGGGCAGTATTTTGTCCTAGTGCGTGGGTCTGGCCCTGCTCCACAGGAATGACTTGATCCTGTGCAATACACCCTGCGTCCCAGAAGTACCCATATGAACCGAGGGCAGTCCCTGGTTCTCTGGGTCTCCACATAGCAGGGGTTTCCTAGGTCATGCATTGATAACTCACTCTGTAGACCTGGCTCACCAGTGGGCTGCTTTTTGGGGGCTGCCCCCCTCACAGATTTGTGGGAGCTGCAGCTTCACTCAGAGATTATGACCCACAATGGCCCCCTCCCCTCCCTGTCTCTTGGACCCCCTGATTTCCAGGCTGCAAAGGCACTTTCTATCTGCTGCGGGGAGGGGGGCAGGCTTCCCACCTCATGCCTAGCAGCTGAGAGCAGCCGCACTCCACCTTCCAGGTGGCCCCAGACTACACCAGTTAGAGTTCTCAGCTGCCAACAACAGAAACCAATTCTGGATGGCTTACGCAGAAAAGGAATTTATTCAAGAATATTGGGTTGCCTGAGCATTGCCAGGAGGCTCAGGAGCCGGTGTTGTTTGTTGTTGTTGTTTGTTTGTTTGTTTTTTACTTCCAAAGTAGTATCTTTGGGGGGGGGCATCATTGCCCTAAGGTGGTGGGAGTAGGAGGCCCAGCCTTTGTTCCATGGAGCTGAAATCGAACCTCCATCCCAGTGGGCCGCAGTCCCACACACAACCACTACGCCACTGGGGCTCAGCCCCAAAGTAGTATCTTTTTTTTTTTTTTTTTTTTAACAAATTCCCCCCTCATTTTTGGTAGGAGGCAGGGACAAAGCTGACTACGCTCCGCTCTGGAGAGAAACGTGCTACAGGGGGGTCCCTCCAGCCCAACAAACTCGAGAGGGAATTCCAACGCAAAGACTCTTATCAAATGCAAATGTCCACTGGCATGTGGATGTGAGTACTCAGGAGGGCCCCCCACCCCACCCCCAAAAGGTTGTGGGTGATTTTCCTTGTGGCTGGCGCCAAGACCCACACTTCCTGCCACTCCAGCCCAGTTCCAGATCCCCTGTGTGCAGGCCATCTGTCAAGGGCCGGGCTGCTGGGCTGGCTCACTCTGTCTCTCTATCCCTCATGATGCTATGGGCAGGCTGTCCACACACGACCAAGGGAGCTGCCAGCTTCTGCCATCTGATTCCAGACCAATCCCCTCCTCCCCTGTGCGCATGTGTGCGCGCGCGCGCGCGCGCGCACATACACACACACACACACACACACACCCTCATCTCTATCTGCCACCTGCCACCTTCACACAGGAGAACTTTTGCTCTCTAGACCCCTCCCGTAGATTGGGGTCCCCTCCCCCATCTTTTCTCCCTTAGGCAGTACATTGGCACTGCCATCTCCTGCGAGTTGCTCACTGTGCCAGGTGCTGTGGAAAGGGTAGTGACCTTTTTTTTTTTATTGGCCTCGCTGCCCTCTGGCGGTGGGAGTAGGAGACCCAGCCTTGCTGCTGGATTTGAACCTCCAACCCAGTGGGCCGCAGTTCCGCGCACAACCGCTACGCCACCGCGGTTTTTTGTGCAGTTTCTATTCGTCAGGAAGCCTTGGTGGCCTAGTGGTTCCACAGTGGGTGGAGACCTCAAGGTCGGCACTTGGAAACCACCAAGTGGGCGAGAGATGGGGCTTTTCACTCCTGTGAAAAGTTAATCTGAGAAATTCACAGGAGCAGTTCTGCTCCGTCCCGCGGGGTTGCTCCGGGGCGGTACTGACTTGGTCCTTTTCTTACAAAGGGTGATACATATCATGCGAGGAAAGTTGACAAAAACCCCGATGGGGTAAGGGTGGGCTGCCAGCCCTTGGTTCAGCAGTTCAAAACCCACCCCTGCCCTGTGGGAGAAAGATGAGGCTACGTGCTCCTACAGATTCATCGTCTGAGCCACCCTGCAAAGAGCGTTAGAATCAACCCGCTGAGGGGCTTTGTGGGAGTCCGAGAAGGAAGGTTTCCCTGAGACGGTGGTGCTTGAGTCGGGATGGGAAGGATGGGTGGTGTTAGCTCAAGGAAGGGAGGAAGAAAGTATTCTGGGAAAGGGGAGAACACATAACAGAGTCTGGGGCCCAATGAGGCTTGTTTCCACGAGCAGGAGTCCACCAGACAGCCCCAGGAGCTGGGGTGAGAGAGCACTGAGTCCTCACCCCTCCGTGTGTCCAGAGGAGAGGACTCTGGTCAGAGGCGCCCGGCTGGCTCCGGGGTTGTCTGTGCCCACTCTCCCGGGACTCCATGACAATAAAGGCCCAACAAAACCCCCTGCCCTTGAGTCCGGGCCGCCTCACCGCACCCACCAGCGTGTCCAAGGCCTCATCTCTCTTGGCTCTCGACAAATCCTGGTCCGACTCCGGTTTCCTGTCTGTAAAGAGGCGCGAGGTGATGGAACAGGAGCCCGTCTCCCCAGGATGCCCGCAGCCTGTGGTGGTGAACTGCTCCCTGTGGGGGCTCATTTCATGCGGTGTCCCCTGGCCCACGCCCACCCTCTGCCCACCCACCCTTCTCTTCTCCTTGGAATTCACATACTCGGGTGTATTTTCTTGCTCCTGTCCTTCCTTTCCTCAGATGAGAACAGCCCCCCCCCCCAACCTATCTTCATCTTCACCCCCACTCGGCATCCTTCCCTCTCTCTGGGGTCACTCTCATTGCCCCAAGGGGGTGTAGCCCCATTGTGACAGTCACCTAATCTGGTGTCAATTTGAGGATTAAGAGTGTAGGGATGAAGTCTAACCTACCAATCTGGAAATAGCCAATAAGACCACTGTGTGGGCATGTCTTTCTCCTCTGAGAATTCTGGGAAATGTGGTAATTCCTTCTTGGAGGCAGAGACACTATCTCTCTTGACTCAGTCCCTTGGAGACGCTCTAGTGACAAGACACAAGGTGGACTCCCAATGAGACATCCCAGACAAGAAACCACATGAGCTTGCCCTGATGGAATCAGGCCTCTGAAGCCGGAAAAGCCAGTGCTGAGATGCTTTAGAAGCCTCAGAGATGGCCCTGCCGGCGCTGAGATGCTTTCACCACCACCGGATACACGAGCCTCTGCACCCACTGGCCCGTGATTGTCCAGGGATCATTGTATGTGCTTCGTGAGTCTGAAGGAGACTTTATAGACTGGTATTGGACATATGGGCTAATATCGGATTTTTGACCTGGGACTGGACTGGATCAGGATATTTTTCTCAATGTTCAGTGCTCGCTCTTGTATATGAACCTCTCCCTTATATACAGATGTGTGCTTATGAATTTATTTCTCTAGTCCCGGATTAGCACACTCGTGTTCAGGAGGGAACAGCAAAGCCCAGGCCCCCCGGCTCACCTGGAAGCCCTGCAGGCCACCTGCCCACAGGCTCAGGAAGCAATGGTGGGTGTACCCTCTACTTGGTCCACCTCAGGTGTCCAGGGACCCTTTCCCCTGAGCCTGACCAGCCCAGGCAGCTGTCCCAATTCTCTTTCCTTCTGATGAAACTTCTCCCTTTTTCTCCAAGTGGGCAAGCAAGTCCGTCTCCAAGGGAGGCCTTGGGGTGCCTCCACAAGGTCAGGCAGGGGTGGGTAGAGGAGAGGGCAGCAGTGGAATTCCTGGTGGAGGCCTCACCAGGCCAGCTCTGAGGGCTTTGCCAGTAGCCGTTTAAAAGGCCCCACCTTATTGTTGGAGGGAGGTGCCTGCAAATGGCTCCCCTCTTCGCCCAGATGCAAGAAAGCTGGAGAGAGTTAGGTGCAAACTTAGAAAATTGATGACAATGGGTTTTCTTTTCTTTTGTGTAAGATAGGGGGAAATGGCATATACAGCAAAGTCAGAACTTCTCCCCCATGGAGTGGTGGAGCGGGCGGCAGCGGGGGAGGGCTCCATTTAGTATACAACCTTGCGCTTAGCCTGACCCTGCACCGGGGAGCCCAGGAGACAGTTCCATGGGCCTGAATGCTATCTTTTAAATGAGCCAGAGGCTGTTAAGGGGAGAGTGAAAGTGGCCTCTCTAATCTAGTGGGGGATGCCTGGGCCTGCCTCCACCCCAAGTTCTTTGAACTACAGCTAGGTCCTCTCTCCTCTGCTCTGTCCTGCCCCTGGACTGCCTTACCCCTGCTCCCACTCCAGGGCTGCCTGAGTTCTCTGAGATAGGCTAACAGGTCTTCGGCCTCCTTGGGCTTTGTTCTGCCTGGGCTGGGGCTGCATGGGAGCCAGGCCCAGTGTTTGACGAAGCAAACGCACCTTCCCCTCTGCCAGGCTGGCCACCTCTTTGGGCAGCTCCCGCATGATGAGCAGCTTAGAGTCTTCCCTCCGCACCTGGCTTTGGTGTGTCAGATCCCAGGAAAAGGGCCATTTGTTAGTCCTGGTAGACTAGAGGAATAGATTCAAGGACACACATATCGATATAAGGAAAGGGTTTATATATAAAAGGAATGGGACATGGAGAAAGCAGCCCAGCCCAGTCCAAAGTCATAAGTTCGATATTAACCCATATGCCCGAAATCAGTCTATAAAGTCTCCTTCTGACTCACAAAGTCACAGGTCAGTGGGTGCAGAATCCCGGTGCTGGCAGGGCACCTCGCCTCCAGGGCTCAGAGTCCCTCAACAGCAGAAGCAACTCATCACTGGCAGAGGTCTCCATGTGGCCGCCCCAGCTTCAGAGGTCTGGCTCCATCAGGGCAAGGCTGTGTGGTCTCTCTGCCGGCTCCTCCAGCTTCTCGAACGCTGCCAGCTTGTCTTGTCCGTGATTAATCGTCTCTGAAACTAACTGTCAACAACTGGGGGCGATAGCTTCTCATCTTCACGAGGGAAATATCGCGAAAATTTCCAGGAGTCTCAGGTGAAAGCCATTGCCACATAGAGGCCTCATTGGCTACTCAATGGCTATCTCCAGATTAACAGGCCAGACTCCACCCCTACATATTTCAATCATAAAATTAACATAAGCACATGATTGCCACAGGCCAGGAGAGGGGCATGGGAACTTTTTTGCTGTTAGCTGACTCAGGAGAAGCCTGATGCCTGACCCATAGACATGGAGCTTGTCAGACTGTGTAACCACTTAAGCCATTTCTGTAAGCTCAATCTCTCGCTCTCTCTCTCTCATCTGTCTGTCTACACACACGCATGTACACACAGAGCTACATATGCACACATCTATATGACACACATAGAGAAGCCCAGTGGTATGTGGTCATGTGTTGGGCTGCTAACTGCAAGGTCAGCAGTGTGAAATCACCAACCGCCCCTTGGGAGGAAGATGAAACTTTCTGCTCCCGTAGTGACAGTCTGGGAGACCCTTGGGGGCCATTCTACCCGTCCTACAGGGTCACGTGAGTTGGCATCAACTCAACAGCAGTGAGTTTGGTTTGGGGTGAAACACACACACACACACACAAGCTTCACTGACTCTCTAGACAACCTGGTCGAGGACACACTCCCGGCTAGGGCACTTGCCAGTTCTGAGCCTTGCTGCAGCGGCGATGGTATCCTCCAGCGTGGCTGGAAAGCAGTGGATTCCCAAAGTGGCCAGGGTGAGAGACGGAGCCCCTCTGAGATACGGAGAGCTGCTGAGCAGCTCCTGAGAGGAGCCAAGGACGGAGAGCGTGAGGTAGTCCACCTCCATCTCACCAGACGGTCCAGCCGAAAACGAGTCCAGTAGTTAGACGTGAAGGAAAAGGAACACTTTTGAAGGCAACATAAGGAAGAGCAGCACTGCGATCCAACTCAGCCCCCTGCCATCGAGTTCCTGCTGACACATAGGGACCCTGTAGGCAGGGTAACTGCCCCTCGGGGATCTGACACTGTCACTTTGCACGCAATTAGAACGCCTCGTCGTCCTCTG
>PVJH01047351.1:0-11355 GCA_004026705.1 Nesogale talazaci
TTTTGTTTTTGTTTTTTGAGCATTACTGCCCTCTGGTGGTGGGAGTAGGAGGTCCAGTCTTTGCTCCTGTGGAGCCCGCTGCTGGAATTGAAGCTCCATCCCAGTAGGCAGCAGTCCGCACACAACCACTATGCCACCACGCTCAGCCTCTACTTCAAAGTATTATCAAACATCTTAAACCACTAGAGAAAAAGACTCAACAAAGAAAGATGAAAAAATCAACAAAAAGGAGACTTTGGGCTGGAATAGAAATGCAAGAAAAGAAAGGACAAGAAAGAAAAAATGTGTAATGTCAATTTTTCTTGGGTATAATTTAGCCTGAGAATATTTCAGGCAGTTAGAACTGAATGTGTGTTGGGATGTTTATAATGATAAGTAAATAACTGGATCAACTATTTAGTATTATGAAGTCTGCTTTCTGGTGTCTTTAATGACTGTTGTTTAACATTTGGATGATGAAAGCTTGAGAATTATAGCACTACCACTGATTTTGTTAATGAAACTTTAAATTGGCTATTACACTATAGACTGTGTTGGCTCAGCTGTGGCGACTCTTTAAAGATACAAAACAATTAACTCACTATAGTATCCTAATATATTTTGATAAAATATCAATCACAAATAATGCTATATCATAGACTGGCAACAGGACAATTCTACTTATAAATGTTTTCAATGAGAAATACTAATTCTCAAAGAAAAAGGGAGAAGTTGGTTGGGGGGAGAAGATGAACATATTCATATCAATCGCTGTATTATGAACAAGAGAATAGGATTACAAGAAAACTGCATACATTTTAGACTTAACTAACAGCACAGATTCCCAAGTAGATTATGCAAATTGGTGCCATGAAAGATTGACTACCATTTTAAGAAATTCATTTTATATCTTTTCTTCTACTTAAAAAGCTTATACCACTATTACTTGTTTACTAATAATATAAATAACATAAATAATATAACATAACTGTATGATAGAGAAAGATGCTGTTAAGTGATATAGATTAAAATTAAGCTAGGTAAGGAAAGAACTAGGAAGTCAATTCCAATTCCTGATAATCATTTTTATTTTCAGAGTAAAGCTGCTCTATAAGGTTTTATTGGCTGTACTTGTTGCAAAAACAGATCACCACGCTTTTCTTTTGTGATGCTTCAGGGTTAGTTCAAATAAACAATCTTCAGATCATTACCTAAAGCTGTTAACAAGTTTAAGACAGGCTTGTTTCCTTAGATGTTATAAAATTGATTCAGCATGAATGCAGGTCAAAATGAAGCAAATTTTAATATTCTTTTATCAGTCTGATCAACTCGCCAACTCTAGTTTAAAGTTAGTTACAACTTTTGGAGACCACAATATGGAATGATAATAATTAAGAATTATACAAAATAACCAGTTCATCTAGACTGGAGTGTGTAGATTATTACAGACAAAAGCTCTCAGCACATGGAATCCAAGACAGTAGTGGGAGTAGTAGTTGAAGAAGGAACTTATCACAAGTTTGCATATATAACTCCTCTCTCCCAGAGGGATAAATAATAGAAATGTGGATGAATCTTACAACAGACAGTGTAAGATATACAAATAGCAGTGATAATATATAATTGATCAAGGATTCATGAGGATGGGAGGGTGGGGTAAGGAGGGGAAAAAAGAGGAGCTTATAGGCTGAAGTAGAATAAAATGTTTTTTTTTCTTTCTTTTTTTCTAATGATTTTATTGGGGGTTTGTACAACTCATCACAATCCAGACATCCATCCATTGTGTCAAACACATTGGTATATTTGCTGCCATCATCATTCTCAAAATATTTTCTTTCTACTTAGCCCTTGATATAAGCCTACTCATTCTGCCCCTCTCCCCCAGCCTCCATCCCTCCCTCACAATCCATTGATAAATTATGAATTATTATTTTTTCATGTCTTTCACCGTCTGATGTTTCCCTTTACCCACAGGGTTGGGGTCACCCTTTCTCCCCCACCCTCTCCTTTCCCGCCTAGCATCATTACTCTCATTATTGGTCTTGAGGGGTGTGTCTGTCTTGGATTCCCTGTGGTTCCACCTATGGTCTGTATCAGTGTATACCCTCTGGTCTAGCCAGATTTGTGAGATAGAATTGGAATCATGTTGATAGGTGGAGGAAGCATTCAAGAACTAGAGGAGAATTGTATGTTTCATTGGTGCTCTAGTGCACCCTGACCGACTTGTCTCCTCCTTAAGACCCTTCTATAAGGGGATGTCCAGTTGCCTACAGATGGGACTTGTGTCTCTACTCTGCCCTTCTCTCATTCATTATCGTATGATTTTTTGTTCTTTGAAGCCTAATACCTGATCCCATGGACACCTCGTATCACACAGGCTGATGTGCCTCTTCCATGTGCGTTTTGTTGAGGCTGAGCTAGATGGCCACTTGCTTATCTTCAAGCCTATAAGACCTCAGACACTCTATCTTTTGAGAGCTGGGTACCATCAGTTTCACCACATTTGCTAAAGCACCCACTTTGTCTTCAGCAATCAAGTCAAGAAGGTGAGCATCATAGAATGCGAATTTAATAGAATAAAGTGTACTTGTATTGAGGAAGGGTATGAGCAGGGGACCAAAGTCCATACCCTACTTCAGTGTTTTGTTGTGTAAATATATGTACATGGGTCAATACCTCTATTTTTTGTGATTAGTACATTTACATATGTTCAGCACTATGCTTATATCTCTATCCATTGCTTTGCTTTCTAGGTCCTTCTGTTTCCTTTTACCTTCTTCCTGCCCCACTGTCACTTTTCAACTATTTCCTGGTACCTCCTCTTACTCAGCTTGCTGTTGTTCTGACAACCACCCTCCTCAGATTCCTATCTCCTCCTTGTTATTGACTCCAACACCTCAGTTCCCCTGTTCATGGTGCAGTCTACTCACCACACCTCCCTTACTTCCCAAGTCTCTCTGCAACCATTGGTCCCACTGCTATCTCCTCTGACATGCCTTTCATGCCTATTCTATATAGGTAAGTACATACTATGAAATAGTCCCAAATGGTTCTTAAAAATGATAATAAATAAGATAAAATAAAATTTTAAAGAGAGAAGAAATATACAAAAATCCCCGGTTTGTACCCTGACCTTCATGACTTTCCAGAAGCTGCCCCTTCTGGTCTGGAACCCCAACTTGGGGGCTCCTCAGGGACTTTGCAGCTCTGTAAAGAAAATGTTTGTGCAAAATATGTACAGATAAGCTCAACACAATTGTGTTGTGGATTGTTATAAGACCTCTAAAAGCCCCCCCAATAAAATGAATAAAAATAAAATAGTAATTATCCAAATAAATGATATACATTAAATTTATGTCAATGATTTCATAGCACTACTTCTACAACCATTACTGTTTGAGGCTATTGGCAAACAAGCCTATTATTCTGAAATTTGGTATAAAATAGAAAATAATCAAGAATTGTTTGGGTGTTTTTGTTTTCTTCTATTGTGATTTCTTCTTTTTTTAAAATCATTTTATAGGGGGCTCTTGCAGTTCTTATAACATTCCATACATCAATTGTATCAAGCACATTTTAACATATGTTGCCAGCATCATTTCCAAAATATGTTCTACTTTAGCCCTGGGTGTAGGCTTCTCTTTTTTCCCTTCCCTCCCTTACCCTCCTTTATCCTTCATCAATTATATATTGTTATCATTATTTCCATATTTTATACTGTTCATTGTCTCTCTTCACTCACATTTCTGTTATTCATCTGCTTTGGTTGGCAGAGGGGCGCTATATACCCAACCTTGTGATGCATTTCCCCTTTCTGCCTCTTCCCCTTCCATGACCATTCTTCACAACTTATGAAATTGCTGCTCACACTATTATTCCTGAGGGGCCTATCTGTCCTGAACTCGATTTATTGAGAGGTTTTATCTGTACCAATGTGTGCTCTCTGGTTTAGCCAGATATGTAAGGTAAAACTGGGTAAAGGTAGTGGGGTGGGGATTAGGGAGGTGGGAGGAAGCATTCAGGAACTAGAAGAATGATGTGTATTTTGTTGGTGCTCTATTGTTTCTGATCATTTCAGATGACCTTTACTCCATGATGGGAAACTAGCCTATAATGGTACATTTTATTTGGGGGATAATTAAGCTAATAAACAAATAAGAAATGAAAGATTATCATCAAGATTTGAGTAACTGCAATTGAATTAATGGGAATGAACACTTATTATAAATTACTGAAATTATAGCAGCAACAAAAATATGACTAAAACTCTGTAGCCAGTGCTCTATAACACTATCTAAGAAGACCAAATAAGTAATTATCAAATGTGACATGATCACAGTGCTTGATTTGTTCATTATTTTTAAAAGGTCACTGTGATAGTTGGGGATTCTGCCAACTAAACACATCTGGCTAAAAGTAGGGTAGAGTTCAACCTTTCAGTGAAGTCATGACCTGATGATACTCCTTGAGGGTATGACCTTTCGTATGAGTAAGAGATAGAAGAGGGACAATTTCTCTTTACCCCTTCACCAAAGCTGAAGCTGGACCTTACGACTGGTTCATTGATTTCCTGTTGTGTTGCTTGTCAATCCAAGGTGTCAGAAGCAGACTACAGACAGTGGATTCATTCGATTGACCTTAGACTCAATTGTCTCTGCAGCCACCAGCCTGTGGCACACCCCTGATTTGTCATCTTGCTTCCTGTTCATCAGCTTCCACTTCTACATGAGACAAGAGAAGCCTGACTTGGACCAGATTAAACTTATTTCCTTCTAGTACTGTATAAACCATTTCTCTATATAAAGCTCTTTCTTTGTACAAACACACACAAGCACCACTGGTTTTGTTTCTCTACAGAATCAACCTAACACAACAACAGAGGAGGGTGTCAAACTTACAATAGGGAGTCAGAAAATATCTACCCTACGATAAATTCTACAAGGTGACCAATCCAGTTTCTTTATTAGTAAAAATTTAAAAATTAAATTATTATGAAATTGATTGAAAACTACAAATTTAATGTGTGTAATAATAGGTAAATGCATGTCTCTATTATGATCTTAATTAGATCCCAAGTCAAACAAACAAGTGGATAAATATGAACAAGGATTAGTTAATTTATGTAAGAAATTACAGTATTAGTGTATTTTAAATATGGTAATGGTATGTTTAGAAATAAAAGAGTGCCTGTATTTTAGTGATACAGACTGATATATATATACAAACTAATTAAAATATTACATATAATTGTTTTAGAATATTCTAGGAGAGAGGTTAGGTAAAGAATGAATAAAGATTGGCCATGGATAGATCATTTTGATAGACGAGTGATGAATGCATGAAGCATCCATTATATAAATAATGTTTAAATTATCCTTTACTAAAACAAATATATAAAAAAGAATTCAAACCAGAAGGCAATTATAACTAAGCTTCTTGTAGCACGCTGATTCTGAGGATTTTCTTAAACTAGTGGTAAAATTTTCAACATATTCACACCAGATTTTCAGGAAGTCATAAAATATAACTCTAGTTCATTTCTCTTCCTAATTTAATTTAAAACAAAGCCAAAAACTACTCAGTCTCTTGTTTAAAAGCTCCATTCCCTATATCTAGTCTCAGGTTATGAAACATTGAGCTCTGTGAAGAGTTGTTTTGTAGATTCCATCAATAGAATCTTCCCCCAAACCAGGAGCATTCTTATGCTTTTCCTCCATGTCTTTTTCTAAAGATAGAGACAATTCCACTTCTGGGTTAAGTATCATGCCACTTAATACTAGTGGGAGATTTGTCTTTATTTGTCTTATTTCTTCATCATAAATTTTAGTCCATCATTTTTTTCACCTAAAAACAGTTTCTCTTAACCATCCATCACCAGTTGTCATCATCTTTTAAAAAGTTTCATTTGAATGTAATTCACATATCATACAATTCAAAATTAAGAAGAGTTGTGCATTCATTGCCAAAACCAATTTCAGACATATTCTTCCTTTTTTTACTCACTGTTGCTAGGTCCACATTTCCCCCAACATCTTTTGATATGGACCTAACATATTATTAATCCAGTTACTGTTTCTATTGATTTACCTATCATTGGATTTTTAATACAGAAAAACATGCAAAACAAAAACAAGCAACATCAAACCACTACCACCACCAAAAAAAAGTTACCAGCAACAGTGACAAAATCAGATAAAAAAAATCTCCATTGAAAACAGATAACTTTAAAAACTGGAACCAGTTTAAAATGGGAAACAAGGGAGATCAAAGAATAAGTTGTTCCATATTAATTTAACTACATTTGCCATCATCCAACTTACAATGTTCTCTTTCTCACAGTGAAGCTATTTACATCGCTGAACTACGGCCAAATAGGATTCACTGGAAGCTTAATCTTAATGGGTACCCTGTATGTGGAGTTAATCTCTAATACTGTTACCATCTCCAGAGATGCATTTGATTGTTTTCAGTCCTTGGCTTACAACAATTGGTGTACTTCTTCCTTGTAGACTTAATTTTGTACCTCACTTAGAGTGACTGCTTGTTTTTAGACATGCCTTTAAATTCCCAGGAGGTAGTCTTTAAAGTAGAAAAGTAGAGTCTAATGCTTTCACCATATTTTGATATACCACAAATATTTACAGTGATTTACTCATGAGAATAAATATCAGCTAGAACCAGGCCATGATATTTCTTGCTTCTCATTTCTCATAGGTTTGTAAATCTTCTCAAAATGGGTTGGACTTTTGTCTTCACTACTCCACTAATGTCTAGGTGCACAGCATTGTCAGAGTTCATGCCGGAGGATGGGGCCCTCAGGTCCAAGAACACTCCAAATATGACTGTGGAGGAACTGATTTCTTGAAGTGTCATTTAGCATTGTGATATGAGTCCTGTAAAGTCTGTGGGGATTGAGCCATCGATGTCTTCATTTGCTAAAGAGGCATTCCTCAAAGTTTGGAGAAACGGCTCCAAAACTTTGCTAATGATCAGAACTTAGAAAGCGTAAATCAAACTTTTTAAACAGGGGGCGACTTCACCATCCCTCTGACTGTTGGAGGGCCAAAAAAAAAAAACAAACTATGAACAAGTTCACTGCTTGTCCAGGATGAGTTGGCTGCTAAGCATGACAGGCAGGGGTAGCAAAAGCACCTGGAAGACCTGATAAATGTCCTCGGTGGGCTGCATGTGGCCCACTGACTAGTTTGAGGACACCAAAGTATGAATCAAGGAAAATTGAAAGTGGTCGAAAATGAAATGGAACTCATAAAGATCAATATCCTAGACATCAATGAACTGAAATGTACTGGTAATGCCCATTTTGAGTCAGAAAAGCACACAATTACTACACCAGGAATATTACAAGTAACAAGAATGGTATGGTTTTCATTCTCAAAAAGGACATTGAAAAAATCAATAATTAGGCAAATTCAATTTTATCTGCTGTAGGGTTATATCTCTCCACCTTCAAGGAAATGCAATCAAGACAAAAATTATACAAGCTTTTGTACCATTCAAAAAAGCTAATGATGAATTAATTGAAGAATTCTTCAAAGACTTTAGTTGGAAATTGAGCAACCATGCAAACAGAATGCATTTATAATTGTTTATTATTGGAATGCAAAAGTTGAAAATAATGAGGAAGGGACTTTGGACTTGATATTAGAAATGAAGCTGGAAACCATGATAGAATTTTGCAAAACAGCTTGTTCATAGCAATACTTCTTTACACCAATACTTTTTTCAGTTCATCACATGGAAATCCCATAGACCACATCTATTGGAAAAACACAATATCAGCAACTAAAACCAGACCAGAGACTGTAACAAATTATAGAACAGACCATCAATTTCTCATATGTAAGTTCAGGATAAAACTGAAGAACGTTAAAAATAAGTTTATGAAGTCCCAAATATGACCTTGAGTCTTCTAGGCTCTAGTGAAAGCCTTACTCAGGACCACAGGAGAGATTTCTTGTTTATAAAGCCTACTCTGCCCATCTTCCTGCCCTATTAAGTGATATCAGCTCACAGAAGCTCATGCACAGCCCATTGGATTTATCAGCACCAACAAGAAAGATGTGTGGGAGTCATCATGTCTCCAAAATTTTATAAATGTTCCAAAGACTTAAATACCAGAGACCATCCTCGGTTCTCTCCCTTGCTATTCTTTGCTCTGGCCGTGCTGGCTCTCTTTCTCTCTTCTCTCTGCCTGGGTTGTCTTCTGGCTTGGGGGCCTGCAGTAGGTGTGCCAACTGTGACACTGGAGCCTTGTAGCTCTCTCCTCTCCTTCCCAAACTCTCTTGCAGTTTGTTAGTGGCTCTGAATTTTCTCTTCCTTTTTGTAATAGTGGCTTTTGCATTTTTAAAGCTTTTAAGTTATCTAATTCTCTAGCTTTAGGCAAAGGGCCAGCACTAACCTTTGCTTTTCTGGCTGTCCTAAACTATTTTCACTTCATTTCATTTGATTTCCTGTTCCATGAAAGCTTCACATCCCTCAATAAATTTATTAAGTAAAGGCATTCCTCTCTCTCTCTCTCTCTTGTCTCTGAAAAACTTCACAAGTTTATATTAGTTGGCTTTGAGAGCACGTCAAAAACAGATTCGATGCATTGAACAGTACAGACATAAAACCTGATGAGTTGTGGCAAGACATTAAGAACATGGTATGTGAAGAAGCAAAAGGCCATTTAAAAGACAGGAAAGAAACAAAAGATCAAAGTGGATTTCAAAAGAGACTCTGAGACTTGCTCTTGGTCATAGATTAGCTAAACTGAATGGAAGAATTGATGAAGTCAAAGATCTGAATAGAAAATTGCAAAGGGCAGCTGAAGAAGACAAAGCCAATCATGAAATATGGAAAGACCTAGAATTAGAAAAGGGAAAACATTCAACATATCTGAACCTGAATGAGCTTATGAAAAAATCCAATTCTCTGTTTGTAATCTTGAAAGTTTCTATGGGTAAAATGTTGAAAGATTCAAGAAGCATCAAAAGAAGATGAAAAGAATACACAATGAACCAAATAGAACAGCTGACATTCCACGAATTGAGGAGGTAGCATCTGAGCAAGAATCAAGAGCGTTAAAGGAAGAAGTACAAACTGCACTGAAAGCATTAACCAAAAAAGCAGGATGCAGGAATTTATGCAATACCAACTGAAATGTTTCAATAAACTGATGAAGTACTGAAGCTGCTCACTCACTTATGCTAGGAAATATGGAAGACAGCCTCTTCACCTATTGATTGGAAGAGATCCATATTTGTGCCCACTCAAAAGGGGACTAACACAAGAGAATGCTCAAGTTATAGATCATTGACATTGATATCACAAGCCAATATGATTTTGCTGAAGATCATCCAACAACAGTTGCAGCAGCACCTTGGGTATCTGTCATAGTTTCAGGCTCAAATCTGAAGACGACTTGATCCAAGGGATCAATGTAATGCCACATAAATCTTGGCTGAAAGCAGAGAATATCAGAAAGATGTTTGCTTGAATTTTATTGGCTATGTCAAGAAATTAAACCATGTGGATCATAACAAACTGTGGATTATCTTGAGTGGAATGGGAATTCAAGACCACTTCGCTGTGCTTATTCAGAAATGCAACATGGATCAAGAGGCAGATGCGCAAAAGCAACAAGGGGATAGTGCACGGTTTAAAATCAGGGAAAGTATGCAGCAGGGTTGTATTCTCTCACCATACTTGTTCAATCTGGGTGCTGACAAAAACATCAGACAGGCTGGACGATGTGAAAAAGAGGTTGCATCAGGTTTGAAGGAAGGTTTATTCACAACCTTCAATATGCAGATGACACAACCTTGCTTGCTGAAGCAAGGAGGACTGGAAGGATCGCAGCACTTCTTATGAATTCCAACTCAGTGCAATGAAGACCCACGTACTCACAACTGTACCATAGACAATGTCATGGTAAATGGAGAAAAGATTTAAGTTTTCAAGAAATTTGTCTTGCTTGGCTTCACAATCAAGGACAATGGAAGCAGCAGTCAAGGCATTGAAAGAGGTGTTGCATTAAGTAAATCTTGTACAGAAGTCCTCTGTAGAGTATCAAAAAGCGAGGCTGTTATTCTGAGTATGGGGATCATCTTTACACTGAGTTTCCATTCATCATGAGGGCTACAACTCTTGATCTTCATCGGCAAATTCTTCAAGTCCTTCTCGCTTCAGCAAACAAGGTTTTGTAATACGCATACTGCAGGTTGTGAAAGGAGGAAGGTGAGTCTAATTCTGGCCATTTTATTTTCAATTGTCTCTTATGCAGATGAAATTTGGACATCGAATAAGGAAGACCGAAGAAAAATTGATACGTTTGAATTGGAGTGCGGGCGATGAAAATTGGAAGTACCAGGGACTGCTAAAAAGATAAACTGATTTGTCTTTGAAATGTGATCAAAGTGCTTCTTAAAGGGTAGGATGGAAAGACTTACTTAGTCTTATATAGTTTGGATATGTTGTCAGGAGAGACCAGTCCCTGGAGAAGGACATTAAGTTTGGTAAAACACACTGGTGCCAAAGAAGGGGAAAACCTCAATGAGATAGAATGACATTGTGGGTGAAACAATGTACTCAAGAACAGGAACAGTTGTGAGGGTGATGTGGGACTGAGGACTGTTTTGTTCTGTTGTGCATAAAGTTTCTATGAGTCGGGAACAACTTGATGGCCCCTGGCAGCAATAGCCTTTCACCCAAAGAGATATTGCCGGATGTTATCATAACCTAATATTGTTATACTAATGATCAGTTTGGGCTTCTTACAGTATTGGACCTAACTGTCATATTATCAAAATTGATCCATTTACATTTCTTGACTTGTTGGTTGGGTTTCAAAGGTATGACAAACTTCCCTTTTTGCTTTAACCTCACTCATTATTCTGTGTGTAAATCACCTATTCATTTCTCTTCATGTGTTTGTTTCTCTTACTTTTGATTTGATGTTGGGCTTATTCCTTAATACGCTTATTTTCTTTGTTTACATTCCCTTGATGATATCCTTCATGACACGGATTTGAATACTGTTTCTGTGCTGATAAATAGGATTCTGAATAGTACAAATTGTTAACATTTTGCTACTAACCTAAAGATTGATACCCACCAACACCCACCATACCTCAGAAAAAAAAAAGTTCAGTGATCTACTTCTATAGATAAAACAGGGAAGTAAATCTTTTATTTTTAATAAATCATTTTATTGAGGGCTCATATAACTCCCACCATAATCAATATACACCAATTGTATGCAGACCTCATTTGCACACTTGTTGGCATCATCACTCTCAAAACATCCTCCCTCCACTTAGGCTCCCAATACCAGCTCCCCATATTTCCCCTCCCTCCTCACTCCCCTCCCCCATG
>PVJH01047352.1:0-11346 GCA_004026705.1 Nesogale talazaci
CTATAAACTCACCCGAAGGTGAGTTTCTTGGAAACTTCCCTGCGTCTCTTTGGGGTCCCTGGGTTCCAAGACCACTCTCCTCGCTCAACTCAACAACCTCCTGCAAGATCCAGGTGAGTGCCGGGGGCTCCTGGCTGCTCTCTTCCCTGCTAATAAAAGGTCTTCTAGGTAGGACATTGCTTTCACATGTCCTCAGAGCTGGAGACTAAGAATCCTAAGAGGACAGGCAGTCAAGTCGCCTGGTTGGGGGAACGAGGCCAGAGGAAGGGCAAGACTTCCCCAGAGTCCCAAAGACTTTGAGACGAACCTCCTCTTCCAACACCCAACACCGGCGGACTCCCTGCCACCTTGGGCTTCCTCCCTCAGGGTAGCCTGGGAGGCTGGAGAGAAGACCCAGCCGAGGGAAGCTGGGAGCAGGTGCACTTCTCCCTGGGGGGTCAGGGAGGACTGAGCTTCTCCAGGTTCCTCAGGCGGTCTCAGGAATCTCCATGGAGCGCTGGGCTCGCGACCTGCCGTCCACCACTGCCAGCAAACACTCAGCGCCTGATGCCTCTGCGGGCGGGATCCACGGAGTGTGCACACCTTCTCTGCAGAACGCCTGGACCCCGCCTGGAGAAAAAGGCTGTGTCTAAGTTCAGATCCATTCCCGAGCTCTGAAACTCCAGTCCCGACTTTGCTGGCAGGCCTGATTAATGGGACTCTTCCAATTCTTAAATGCTCGTCCCTAGACTGGCAAGTCGGAAGAGCTCCCTTGGGAATGGAGCACAACAAAAACCCTGCCCTGGATTTCTCGATCTAGTTGGTCCCCGCTACATTCAAACTGTGGGTCAGTTGCCCTGGGGCTGAGGCAGTGGGGAGTAGGGGAGATTGAGCCTGAGATTGAGTAGGGGAGAACCTAGGGCTTCCAGAGCCAAGTCCTTCCACTGTCTGACGGTTCTTCCAAGGGGGTACCTGGGACAAGAGCTAGAAGCTTCCCAAGGAAATTTTTGCTGAGTCTGAGCCCAGGTGACTTTTAGATAGTGCCTCTTCTGGAGGCCGGTTCCCCCAAATATGAACTGAGGCTAATGGCACGGACCATCTCTAATCCGTCCCATCACCCTAGCAGGGTGGTCCTGCTTAAAGGGGTTTCTGGTGACAGTAGATCAAAGATGAGTTTGTTTTCACCTGTCCTAACAAACTAGTGCCCTCACCCAGACATTATTGCTTAGCATGGTGCCCGTGGCGGAATAGAAAGGTGATTTTCCAAAAGACTGAGCGGTAGGGAAATCACACTGATATCTGGTAAACGCTGTCTTAAAATTTTCCCAATAGTTCAAGAGAAATGGACTACTTAGGTTAGAAGCTCAGAGTCAGCCCACCCCTCTGGGCTGTCTGATCTTGGGCAAGTTACCCTCTCAGAGTCTCTCAGCAGCCTGTCTCATGGGCTTATGGGCAGAACTGGAGGAAGCAGTGACTGAGATTCTTGCCCTCGCTGGGAGTTAAACGAACAGTTCCTCCCCACCTCCTCACCCACTTCACTCCCAGGGGCCAGTTCTGTAGGGCAGGGTGGCCTCTCTCCTCTGAGGGCCCCCCCTGCTGGGTTTTAGATCCCTGTTCCCCAAGCTGAGGTCTTGCCCTTTCTTCCAAGCAGCCTCCTGGAGATCTGGAGCGGACCATGCTTTATGTGTTTGGACTCGCTGTCTCGGCCACGGAGCTCCTCCTGGCCTCTGCCGTCTTCTGCCTGGCATTCTGGGTGATGAGAACCTGGAGGACACAGGTCCCTAAAGGCCTGAAAAGCCCCCCAGGGCCCTGGGGCTGGCCCCTGATCGGGCACGTGCTGACCCTGGGGAAGAACCCACACCTGGCACTGACCCGGCTGAGCCAGCAGTACGGGGACGTGCTGCAGATACGCATCGGCCGCACGCCCGTGCTGGTGCTCAGTGGCCTGGACACCATCCGGCAGGCCTTGGTGCGGCAGGGGGATGACTTCAAGGGCCGGCCTGACCTCTACAGCTTCACCCTGGTCGCTGGTGGTCAGAGCATGACCTTCAACCCTGACTCCGGACCAGTGTGGGCTGCCCGCCGGCGCCTGGCCCAGAACGCCCTCAAGAGCTTCTCCATGGCCTCCGACCCAGCCTCTGCGTCCTCCTGCTACCTGGAGGAGCACGTGAGCAAGGAGGCTGAGTTTCTCATCAGCAAGTTCCAGGAGCTGATGGCGCAGGACGGGCACTTTGACCCCTACAGGTATGTGGTGGTGTCGGTGGCCAACGTCATCGCTGCCATTTGCTTTGGCCGCCGCTATGACCATGACGACCAAGAGCTCCTTAGCCTCGTCAACCTGAGTAATGAGTTTGGGGAGGTGATCGCTTCCGGGAACTCCGCCGACTTCATCCCCATCCTCCGCTACCTGCCCAACTCCCCCTTGAAGGCCTTCAAGGACTTGAATGAAAAGTTCTCTGATTTCATCCAGAAGCTAGTCAAGGAGCACTACAAGACCTTCGAGAAGGTACGTGTTGGGGAAACACAGGAGGGAGGTGGAGGAGGGGTGGGGGCAAGAAGTCAGAGAGGGGAGTGGCGTGGGTTTTGCCACACCTTTCAGGGAGACCTGACTTAGGCGTTAGTAGGGTCACTAGTGGAGTGGACGGGACCCTGGTGGGGTCGTGGGGTATGTGTTGAGATGCTCACTGCAAGGTCAGCCGCTCAAAACCACCAGCTGCTCTTCGAGAGAAAGACGAGGGTTTCTGCTCCCAGGTAGAGCTAGTCTCAGAAACCCCTGGGAGCAGCTTGAATGGAGTGGAGTCTTCCCTTGGTTGGGAGATGGGCCTTTTCCCCTGATTCACCCTCCTGCCCATTCTTCAGATAGCAATGCTCAGCAAATAGCCAAGTCACTCTTGAACACAGCTCACGCTTCCGGTCGGTGGGTCTGCCCCTGTTGAAGAGATTGCCAAGATTCTGAGGCAAGCAAAAGCTTCAGAGGGGCAGACAGTCGCCCCCGGGCTCTCCTCTTCAGCCAAAGGCTAGTGACGGCCAGGGGCCGGACCAAGATGGAGGGGTGGGTCTGCATTTGGAATGTCGCTCACCCCTGGCCCTCTCCACCCAGGGCCACATCCGGGACATCACAGACAGTCTGATTGAGCACTGTCAGGACAAGAAGCTGGATGAGAATGCAAACATCCAGCTCTCTGACAGCAAGATTGTGAACGTCGTCATGGACCTCTTTGGTGCTGGTACGAGCTCACCTGTCAGGTCCTTTCCCCGCCCACCTACCCCAACCCACCATCATCGCTTTAACCATTCTCTCGCTCCGCCCCGTCCAGGCTTCGACACAGTCACAACTGCCATCTCCTGGAGCCTCATGTACCTGGTGACAAGTCCCAGGGTACAGATCAAGATCCAGGAAGAACTGGGTAGGTGATGGCCCCCCTACCAAAAACTTCATACAAGGGGTCTGGCAAAGGTCTGCTCAGCCTCTGAGCCCCATCCGCTCCTTTGTGTCCTGTAGACTCAGTGATTGGCAGGGCGAGGCAGCCCAGGCTCTCCGACAGGTTCCAGCTCCCATACCTGGAGGCCTTCATCCTGGAGACTTTCCGGCATTCCTCTTTCCTGCCCTTCACCATCCCACACAGGTGATCCCCCCCCCCCCCCATCCCCACCCCCCAGGAGCCACTGCTATCCCTGCCTGGGTTTGAACCCAGTCCATTCCCTGCCTCAGCGCTAGGGGGAGGCATGGCCTGGGAGGTAGGGGTTATCTGTGTGGCCTGCAACTTAACCCGGCTTCCTTCCCCTCCCAGCACCACGAGAGACACAAACCTGCATGGCTTCTACATCCCCAAGGGCCGTTGTGTCTTTGTGAACCAGTGGCAAATCAACCATGACCAGTGAGTTGAAAGGACTGCCTGGGTTCGCCCTCCTCCCTCTGGGCCACCTGCTCATCCTTCCCTTGCCCTGTGGGGCGGGGGAGCAACCCATTTGGGGTTCCAAGCCCCCAGCCTGCCACTTCAGCGGCCTCACTCTCATTCCAGGAAGCTGTGGGGTGACCCATCTGAGTTCCGGCCTGAAAGATTTCTCGCCGCGGATGGCACCGTCAACAAAGTGCTGAGCGAGAGGGTGATTCTCTTTGGCATGGGCAAGCGGAAGTGCATCGGGGAGACCATTGCCCGCTGGGAGGTCTTCCTCTTCCTGGCCATCCTGCTGCAGCAGGTGGAGTTCAGCGTGTTGCCAGGCAAGAAGGTGGACATGACCCCCATCTATGGGCTGGCCATGAAGCACCCCCGCTGTGAGCACTTCCAGGCGCATCTGCGATCCTAGGGGCCTCAGTTTTTGAGGCCTGGACCCCGTCTACCTGACTCCCATGGGCAGCCAGGCCAGGGGGCTGGCCCAGGGCTCAAGCTTCATCCAGAAGCATTGGTCTGGCTGCCTTTTTACTGTCTGGGTGTGAGCGGACATGCCCCTCTGCGTGCTGACCCTGAACAGCGGACACAGCAGGGTTCACGCAGGAACTGACGCAACCTTCTGAAGTGTACTGGGAGGTCTGGTCAAGTGAGGAGGCCCCGAGGCTTCTGAGAGAATTCTCTGGAAACCCTTGGGGCCAGCAGCAAGTTGGAAGATGCCTGATTTTCCTGGTGGAGAGCAGTTAAGACTGAAGGCAGCCCCAGAGACTGGCGGAGATGTAGGTGCTCCATTCGAACAAGGTCAAGCTATCTTGCGGACTGGTCTGTCCTCGCAGCAAGAAGAGGGCTTCCCCCGGGCTTGGTGAGGCTGCTGCTCCGGTCCCAGAGGGACTGGGGACTTGGGTCTCCATGCACTGCCGAGGGCAAGAGGCATGCTGTAGTCACCAGGGTTTATTTCAATCACGTTTCGTTCGACCCCCTTTTCTATGCTCTGTATGAAAGTGCCTTTAAAAAAATCTTTCCACACAAGGCCTGTTTATTTTAGCCTACGTTGTACTTGCATGGTTGCATCAAGCACGTGTTTCGTGCCAGAGAGAAAATTCTAACCCACGTATCTGGAGACATTCGGCAGAGCTTAAGAAAGATCTTATCCAGAGACCCTGCCGGGGGATGTTTGCATCGTGCATGAAGTCACCTGTCTTGTGCAGATGAACATGGAGAGGAGGTGAATGAAGCCACCACTTTCCGGACTTCCTCCCTCTCTCACTTAGCCCTCGGCTGATGGAGAGTGTTCTCTGGACCAGTCACGGGGTGGTTAAGGGGAATAAAGCAGAGTCCTAGTTTCCAAGAGCATTGCACGGGGGAGGCTGCACGTAAACACACCCCTGCAACCCGCTGCCGTCAGGGCTCTTTCAGATGGATGTCCCACAGGCCTATGGCGTGTGAGGCCCAGAGCTGGGTGGGCCGGGGACAAAGCGACCGGGTCTTGGAGATAGCGGAGCTAAGCCTCGAAGGCTGAGGGCCAGTCTCATAGCGGCCTCATGCACTGGATGCTGAAGTTCAAAGGGCTCAAGCTCCGATCGTAATATGGGGGTGGGGGCCCGGGTGGGTCCTCACCTCAGCTCCTCCAAAGTTTTCAACCAGTTGCTTCTTGCATTGGACTCCCTGCTGAGAAGTTGCCTTTCCACCTCAGATCAACCAAATCAAAATCTTTCCCCAGGTGGTTATGAGGTTTAAAAAAAGATCTTGAGATGACTGTAAAAATATACACCTAGCAGGGCTGAGCCCCGGTGGCGTAGTGGTTGTGCGTGGGACTGCGGCCCACTGGGATGGAGGTTCAATTCCAGCAGGGGGCCTGGGCCTCCTACTCCCACCACCGAGAGCAGTGATGCCCAAAAACCAGAAAAAAAAAAAAAGAGAGAGATACGCAGTCTCAATAAAAACATACACCTAGCTAGATCTTTTTATTCAGTCTTACGCAGGACTAAGACAGTGACAAAAGCCACCAGATGAAGGATACTCGTCAACACAAGGGCCTCACGATGTCCAAGGATTCCCAGCCACATGGCTACTTACACAGGACATGGCAAGCAAGGAGACTGTCACAAATCCATGATTAGCGGCAGATCAGTCCCAAGGGGGCTGCAGCACTGGCTGGAAGCCGTGGCGGAGACGCATGCCCTTCTGATGATTTGGAAACCTGCAGGCCTGGTTCTGAGGCCCCTCACCAGCTTGGACGGGGCCTGGCTCATAACCCAGGAGTGCAGTTCTACTCTGCCCCTCGGGTCAAAATGGACTTGATGGTACCTAACGACGACCATAACAAAGACAGACAAAACAAGATGAAGAAATCCCCAAGTCCCTCTTCAGACTCACGCAGCCACACACGATGGTGCAGAAGGCAGGAAGATCACAGGCCGGTGGGTGCGAGGTCCTGTGGACCCAATGGCAGTGGCAAGACCACAGGGCTCTGGCCACCACCAGAGTCCAGCAGCAGGAAGGCCAAGGCAGAGAGGGAAGGGGAGGTTTCTTGAGAGGTGGGGCTTCCTTACAGGAGGTCACGCCCACTAGGAGGCACCTGGAGGATGACCTGATTGACAGGTTGAATAACACCCTACCCTTACTTACCTTCAAGTTGATATGAAGTTATATAACTACCACCGTCCTCAAACTAATATCCTGGCTTTTCGGCACATTGAAGAGGTGTCGTGCAGCAGGTTTTTAAAAACATAACTTTATCAGGAGCTCTTACAGATATGATAAAAATCCATAATTCAATTAGATAAAGAATCGTTGCACAATTGCTGCCACCATCATTTTCAAAAAATTTTCTTTCCTCTTGAACTCTTTGATATCAGTTTCCCTTCATCCACTCCCTCCCTCACCCTATCCCCCAGTAACTCTTGTTATTATATATATATATATTTGCCATATCTTATAGCATTCAATGTATCTGTTTACCTACAATTCTGTTATTATTCATTCCCCTTGAGTGTGTTTACATAGTCATCATTGCTACCTGCTCTCTCCCACCCCTTCCTGTAGCCTCGGGGAATAATCATCCCCCCCTTCTTTTTTTCCCAGCAATATCATTTCATGTGTTAGACTTAATTAAGACATTTTATTGGGGGCTCTGACAAATTTTATAACAACCCATCATTCAATTGTATTAAGCACATTTGTACATATGTTGCCATCAGCATTTCCAAAACATTTTCTTTCTACTTGAGTCTTTGGTATAAGCTCCTTTTCACCCCCTTCCCTCTGAGAATGTTTGATCATTTATAGATTATTGTTATTTCGTGTCTTACACGCTTGTCTCCCTTTACTCACATTTCTGTTATTCTTTCCCCTAGGAGTGGAAGGGCTGCATATACCCCTAGTATATCCAACCTTGTGATAGGTTCTCCCTTCCTCCCCACCCACCTTTTGTCCTCCTACACTCATGAAATTGCTAACCCCACTACTCTTCCTGAAGTGAGACTGTTTTTTTTTTTTTTTAATTTCTCCACATCACTGCTCTGGTGGGAGTAGGAAGCCCAGCCTTGCTCCTGGAGAGCTGGTGCTGGATTTGAACTGTCAACCCTGTGGGCCACAGTCCCGCACACAACCACTGTGCCACCAGGGCTCAGCTGAGAAGTGAGGGTTTCATCTGTCTTGAATTCCACATGTGGAGAGCTCTTATGGGCACCAAGGAGTGTACTCCAGTCTAGCCAGATTTGTAAGGTAGAACTGGGTCATGGTAGTGGGGGGAGGAATTGTTCAGGAACTAGGGGAAGGATGTGTGTTTCGTCAGTGCTTCATTGCACCCTGGTTGAATGATCACTTCCTTGGACCCCTTCTGTGGGGGCGACGTCCAACTGTCTACAGGTGGGCTTTGGGTATCTTCTCCAATATGCCTCTTTCACAATGATATAATTGTTTGTTTTGGAACTTTTGAGACCTTATTCCATTGAAATCTCATGATCACACAGGCTGGTGTGCTTCTTCCAGGTGGACTTATTTGCTTCCTGGCTAGATAGCTGCTTGTTTATCTTCAAGCCTTTGTGGCTCAGACACTATATTTTTTGATAGCCAGGCACCATTTCCTTTGTTTTTTCTTTTTTACCATCTCCTTTCTTTACCATATTTGCTCATACACCCATTTTGTCTTCAGCACTTCTGTTGTGAAGGTAAGTACCACAGACTGTCAAGTTATTAGAGAAGTATTTTTGTACTTAGGGGAGCCTTGAGTAGAGGCCCAATGTCCATCTGCTATCTTTTTAAAAAAAAATTTTGGCATCACTGCCCTCTGGTGGTCATGGGAGCTACCCAGCCTTGCTCCTGGAGAGCCACCGCTGGATTTGAACCGCCGAGCCCATGGGCCGCAGTCCCGCACTCAACTACTACACCACCAGGGCTCAGCCCCCCATCTGCTAAATTTTTGGGGTTTTTTTTGGGGGGGGTTTCACTGCCCTCTGGTGGTGGGAGTAGGAGGCCCAGCCTTTGCTCCTGTGGAGCCTCTGCTGGAATTGAACCTCCATACCAGTGGGCCGCAGTCCCACACACAACCACTACACCACTGGGGCTCAGCCCCACCCCCACCCTACTATCTTAATACTTAACATATACCATATTTTTTGGACCACAGGATGCACCTGACCATAAGGCACACTAGTTTTTTGAGCAGGAAAACAAGAAAAAAAATTCTGAACCAAATAGAACCAGTAAATTAAAATGCTTTGAGGTACCAGACCTTCCCACCAGAAGATGCACCTTCGTTTTCCTCCACTTATGGGGGGAAAAAGTGCATCGTATGATCTGAAACATACAGCAAATATATATAATATATACTGGCCTCTATCCCTTTCATTATAAATTAATATATTTGCATATATGTGTCTTTAGCTACCCCTCTATAAATAGTTTTTGCCTCCTTTTTCTTCTGTTTCTCCTGTTTCTTTTAACCTTCCTTCTGCCCCACTATCCTGTCTCCCTCCTTTTGGTTCTCAGTAGCTCCTCTCAGATACATTGCGCCTGACCAAACCCTTCCAGGAACCCTATGCTCTCCTTGTCAGCAATTTTAGCTCTCTCATGGTTCCCTTATCCCTGAATGTGTTGGCTCCCCGTCCCTGTCCCTTCCTCCCCTTTGCCCCTCCCCTCCCCACAGAGCTCTGGTCCTGGTTGTTTTCCCCTTGGGATTGTTTGTCCTGCCTATCTGATATGGATAGACCTAGAGCAAAAACCAAACCACACCAAAAATCGATAGTTCCAGGTTTGTCCGATGACCCTTATGAGTGTTTTCCAATCGTACCTGGTGAGGTGCCAAGCCCTGTCCCGAGTCAGAAGTCTATCGTCAGGATTCCTTGGGGACTTTGCTGCTTTGTTCCCCTTGCTGCCCCGTTGCATTCTCTTCACGTTTCGCCCCACGTATAGAGGGCACACTTTCTGCACAGTGTCTCCAGTGCTGTCTTCCAGAGCACTCTCGTCAGTGAGGGAACGTCGTGTTCCCATTTCTATTTTTGAAGGGTTTTTCTGCCTTGGATTCATGCGTCACACTATTCTAATTATACAAATAAACATTCACAGGTCTAATGGGGTAAAAGTAAGACCATAATCATAAGGGAGGAAATTAAATTAAAGACCTCAAGGATAGTTATGTGTTTCATCAATATTATACTGCACTCTGGTTTTGTCGTCCCTTCACTGTGGCCCTTCTGTGAGGGACCGTCCAGTTATCTTACAAGTGGGTTTGGGGTCTCCTCTTTGTCTGTGCTCCTCCATGTCAATTTGATTATTTGTTTTTTAATTTCTGATACCTGATCCCATCAACACCTCATGATCACACAGGCTGGTATACTTTTTCCATGTGGACTTGGTTGCTCGTTTACTAAGTGACCGCTTGTTTAACTTCAAGCCTTTAAGATCCCAGACACTTTATCTCTTAGTAGCTGGACACCATCAGCTTTTATCACTACATTTGTTTTATCACTACACTTGTCTTCAGTGATCATGTTGGGAAGGTGCATATGTCACATTATTAGAACAAAATGTTCTTATACTGAGGTAGGATTTAAATAGAATCACAAAGTTCATCTGCTTCC
This sequence comes from Nesogale talazaci, assembly GCA_004026705.1. Classification (NCBI taxonomy): domain Eukaryota; kingdom Metazoa; phylum Chordata; class Mammalia; order Afrosoricida; family Tenrecidae; genus Nesogale; species Nesogale talazaci. The sequence continues at coordinate 9,953 of PVJH01047352.1, forward strand.
TTATTGTGTAGCTAGATGATAGATAGATAGACCTATCTATCTATTGTGTAGATAGATGATAGATAGATAGACCTATCTTTCCCCCCCACCTCTGCATCACTGCCCTGGTGGGAGCAGGAAGCCCAGCCTTGTTCCTGGAGAGCTGCTGCTGGATTTGAACCGTCAACCCTGTGCGCTGCAGTCCCACACAATCACTGCGACACCTGGACTCAGCATCAAATACACCTATCTTTAACTCTTTATATCTATACCTATATATATAAATTTTACTTTATGTATATATATATAAATTTTACTTTCTTGCTTTTTCCTCTTTTTTCTTCCCTTCTGTCCCACTACAGCAGATTTACTCAATGCATTGTGCCCTTGGATGTCTTCACAGTTGCTTCCAGGATCACTGCTTACGGTGACCCACAACTTCGTTCTTTTCTCCATCTCTCTGGATGTTACCTATGAGTATGGTGGTGAGGACTTTTGTTTTCTTTACATGAGGTTGCATTCCATGCTGAAGGCTGCAATCCTTGATGCACACCTTTTTGATTTGAAATCATGCAGCATTCCCTCGTTTTGCTTGCACAACGGCCTCTAATTTCAAGTAAAGTCTCAAATGAGCACAGTAAAATAAATGCTCGGAAACCCGCATTCTTCTCAACTCATCAGCGATTTGTTACGGTCCACACAGTCAATACAACTCAAGTCAATATCTTTCTGGTACTCTCTGCTTCCAACCCAAATCCACCTGACACCAGCAATGAGCTCTCTTGTTCCATGTCCTCTTCAGAATCAGGTCTGCATTTCTGGCAGCGCCCTGTCAATGGACTGCTGCAAGCATCGTCGAATGATCTTCAGCAAAGTTTTACTTACATATGCTATCAGAATTGTTCTATCATTTTGAGTCATTTGTTTGTCACCTTTCTTTGGAATGGGTATCCAGGGAGCTGTCTTCCGAATTTCTTGGCACAGACAAGTGAGTGCTTCCAGTGCTTGTCAATTTGTTGAAACGTCTTTTTTTTTTTTCCACATGTCCACTTCTATTATTGTTCTCCAATCGTCCACCTTTTTCCCTTTAGCCCCAAGTATCGGCTTATCCATTCCTTCCCCTCTTCCCCTGGTCTCGCCTCCCCTCCAACCCTCAATAGTTTATACATTGTTATTGTTTTGTCATATCTTACACTGCCCGACCTCTCCCCCAACCCACTCCTTTGATGCCCGTCCTTCAAATAGGAGCTTGTGTATATATCCTTGCTGTTGGTTCCGTCTCTCTACCCCCCCTTCCCTCCACCCTTCCAGTATCTCCACTCTAACCATTGGCCCGAAGGGGCCCATCCATCCTGGTTTCCCCATATCTCCAGCTCCCCTCTATGCCAGTGTGACTTCTCCAGTCCATCTGGATT
>PVJH01047353.1:0-11349 GCA_004026705.1 Nesogale talazaci
CGCCGCCGCGCCGCCGCCGCCGCTCCCGCGCCGGAAAAGGGCGTTAGCCCTCGGCTAATCCAGACTCACCTGGCCGGGTGCGCGGGGGTCCGGGACCGGTGCCTACGGGCTCCCCGAGACGGGATGGCGGTGGGGCGGGGGCGGATGGCGGCGGATGGCGCCGGGTTCGGCTCCTCCCGTCTCCCTCGCTCACTCCGCGGCTGGGCTCCGACTAACGGCCCATCCGGGCAACCGCCGCCCCCGGGAGCGCCCCCCCCCACCTCCCGCCGCCCTCCGCGAGTGGGCACGCCCACCTATTTGCATAAGGGGCGGGGCACGTTCGCCCACTAGCCTTCTTTCCTGCCAAGGCTGTCCGTGTTTTAAAAAAAGGCAGAGCGTGCGGGGCATGCGGGGGGTATCTTTGCATAAGTGGGAGGGGCTCGCAGACGGTAGGCCTCTGGTTGGCTGAGGAGGCGGGCCTCCGGCGTCGGCCGTTGCGACGTAAGAGGGGTGGGGTTGTGGTGCCGGCCGGCCAGGCGGTTGGGACGCAGAATTTACACGACGCATTGGGGAGGAAGAGGCGGGGCGTGTGTCATGCGTTCGTGGAAAGAGCGGAGCCGAGAGACGTAGGGCGTCTGTGGAAGGAAGCGATGCCAGACCCGTGGTGCTTTCAGTGGGAGAGAGCGGGAGAGGGGGCAGGGGCGGGAGGGGTTATGTGCCGGTGGGCGGAGCTTCCTTAGACCCCTGAAGAGTTTGGGCTCACACGTCCCTTCCCGAAGGGTGGGACAGAGAGACAGAGAGAGAGAGAAGAGAGAAGAGAGAGAGAGAAGAGAGAGGAGACAGAGAAAGTCTGTGCGTCTCTCTGTCTTACTGTGTAAGCGCGCCAGGGGCGGGGGCTGCCTTTTATTAAACACGCCATGTAAATGAGGTGGGTAGCCGGCCAATCCAAGGGTCGAGGGGAGCATGTCTGCACCCCATAGCAGAAGCCTTCTTTGGGTAGTTCTACTTATTTGCATAATATATGCAAATCGTCGGAACAAAGCTGGGGGCTAAGAATGACCTATTCACCGAAATACCTGCAATCCGTGACTAAGGATGGCGGATACTTTTTAATTTTTTTTAGATTTTTTTTTTTGGGTGGGGAGGGTATCACTGCTCTCTGGTGGTGGGAGTGGGAGGCCCAGCGTCACTGCTGGAATTGAACCTCCGTCCCAGTGGACCGCAGTCCCGCGCACAACCACTACGCCACCGGGGCTCAGCCTGGATACTTCTTTTATAACCTATCCTTTGCACTTCACGGGACGACTTGTGCATTTTGTGTTCTTGGTTACCCCCTCAACAAATAGATTTGGAAGGCCCACTCAGATCCACGTTGCCCTGGACGTATGAGCAGATTGTTAAGTACAGAAACAAATCCCGCCATGCGGGTGTGAATACTTTCAAGGTATAAATACTTTCAGAATACCGTGACTTTTGGAAGGGTCTGTGAACAGCTGGTTCGAATTTAGCCACGTTGGAGCTTCTGACGCAACAAAACACAACCTGGTCCTTTGCCGCTCACGATGGATGCCATACTTGAGCCCATTTTTGCAACCCTGATGTCAATCCATTTCATTGAGGGTCTTCTGTCTTCTGACCCTCTGCTTGGTGTCAATCCATTTCATTGAGGGTCCTCTGTTTTCTGGCCCCCTCCTTTGGAATGGAGCACTATGGCAGGTGTTTTCTTGAACCCACCAGTCACTGCAGAGGGAAGATGAGCCTCTTTTCTGGCCATCAAACTTTACATGCCGGCAGTATGGCGTAGGGTCTTGACCCACCAATTTTTTTTTTGGGGGGGGGGTGGCATCACTGCCCTCAGGTGGTGGGAGTAGGAGGCCCAGCCTTTGCTCCATGGAGCTGGAATCGAACCTCCATCCCAGTGGGCCGCAGTCCGGCGCACAACCACTACGCCACCGGGGCTCAGCTCACCCACCAATTTTTATTGTCCCTTTACTAAGATTGGTCCCAAGTCTGTGGGTTGATACTTCCCAGCCCACTATTCTTTCAAGGATCACCAACTATTTAGTTGCCAGTAGGAAAACTACAGGTATAGGGTAATCGCAAGAGTTATGGTCACCAGAATGTTAGGAGCCACAGCTCCTGTTTGATAGTTCTCTTTATTTCTTTTTCTTTTTTTTTTTTTTTTAGGCATCACTGCCCTGGTGGTGGGAGTAGGAGGCCCAGCCTTTGCTCCTGTGAGCGGGAATTGAACCTCCATCCCAGTGGGCCGCAGTCCCGCGCACAACCACTACGCCACCAGGGCTCAGCCAGTTCTCTTTATTTCAAAAGGGGAGTTTGTCTCTGATGTAAGATTTTGCAGATAGTTTCTCGGTGTGGTGTTCATCTTTCTCCTTTCCAAGAAGCTCTCTGTGTTATATGATCTTAAGTGGAAGGACTTCAGCAACAAAGCTCTTGGGGGGTATTCTATTATCATTCTGTTACAGTTTCTCTTTCTTTCTTTCTTTGTTTTGTTTTGTGGCATCACTGCCCTGGTGGGAGTAGGAAGCTCAGCCTTGCTCCTGGAGAGCTGCTGCTGGATTTGAACTGCCAACCCTGTGGGTCGCAGTCCTGTACACAACCACTAGACCACCAGGGCTCAGCCTAAACTTTTTTTTTGGGGGGGGGGCCATCACTGCCCTCTGGTGGGAGTAAGAGGCCCAGCCTTGCTCCTGGAGAGCTGCTGCTGGATTTGAACCGCCAAGCCAGTGGGCTGCAGTCCCGCACTCACCCACTACGCCACCGGGGCTCAGTCTGTTTTTAAAGAGGCCCTTAGGAATTTTCAAGTGTTAGAATAAGCAGAAAGTCATTTTTATACGTCTCATACTTTTCTATAAAATTATTAAACGAAAAACAAACAAAGAAAGAAAGACGAGCAGGCTGAGCCCCGGTGGCGTAGTGGTTGTGCGCGGGACTGCGGCCCACTGGGATGGAGGTTTGATTCCAGCTCCACGGAGCAAAGGCTGGGGCTCCTACTCCCACCACCTGAGGGCAGTGATGCACCCCCCCCCCAAAAAAAAAAAGATGAGCCTCTCTGCACTTATAAAGATTTCCAGCCCTGGGAAACAACGAAGCAGTTTCTGATCAGAAACGTGTGACTACATTTGACTCAAAGGCAGCTTGTGAGGGTTACGTCTTTCTGTGTAGTCAAGCAAGATGCCCTTCTCCAGGAACTGGCCCATCTTGCTAACATATCCAAAGTACATGAGATGAAGTCACCCCATCTTCACTTTCAAGGAGCATTCTGGTTTTACCTCCTCCAAGGCCAATTTAGTTGTTCTCCTGGGAGTACCTGGAGGGAGGAAGCTAGAAAGGGAGAGGAGAACATCAGATACAGCAAGAGATGGAGAGACAGCAGGAGGAGAGACAATAGAACCAGAGAAAGTGGGTTTCCCTGCCTACAAGCTCTAAAAGGTGATGCTGGGTGTGGAAAACTGGTGTGTGTGTGTGTGTGTGTGTGTGTGTGTGTGTGTGTGTGTGAAAGAACGGAATGCCTGCTGGCAGGAGACTTTCTGGTGCAGTGGGGTCCCTCTGAGCATTTGTCAGGGGAGCTAGGCTTGCCAACCCATGAAACAAAGCCAAGAGCCTTCCACATTGAGGCTAGTGGAGTGAAGTGTCTCAGGGAACTCATTGGAGAAGCCAAAGAACGTTTTAACCATTGCCATAGCAGGGCAGAGGCCATGGAGGGGCTGAAGAGCCAAGAGGCCAAGGTCAAGCAAGGGCATGCCCGTGGGCAAGGCTGAAAAAAAAAATACCCCAACCACTTGTTCTGATTGAAGAACTGGGTCCTGAATCAATCCTGAACCTGGATTGTAAACTGGCTGCTTCCTGAATTGTAAACTGGCTACTTCCCTAATAAATGTAAAACTGTGAGTATTGTCTGTCATATCTGTGTGGCAATGGCACCGTGGGAGAAGTAGCTAGTGCCATGGGAGGGGCGTGTCTGAACTCTGTTTCAGAGAAATCAGACTTGAGCTGTTGATCCTGATTGTCTTTCCCCTTGTAAAATGAGAAGAGGCCAGACACCGCCTTCGTGCCGTTTTTACACCTGGTCTATCCACAACAACCTTCACTGTCTTGGTTGATGGTGGGTCTCAAAAGTCCCACTAAGAATTAACTTAAGGAGGGCTGAGCCCCGGTGGCGTAGTGGTTGTACGCGAGACTGCGGCCCACTGGGTTGGAGGTTCAATTCCAGCTCCCAGGAGCAAAGTCTGGGCCTCCTACTCCTACCACCTGAGGGCAGTGATGCCTAAAAAAAAAAAAAAAAAAGAATCAACTTAAGGGCCCTATGGCAGGGCATGCATAGACTACCAACTATAATAAAGGAAACACACACAGCAGAAGACAAAATAGATGACTGGGACAGGTTGAAAATACGTACATCAAAAGACTTTATCAAAAGATTAACATGAGAGCCCACATCTCGGAAAAATTGTTTACCAACAACATATCGGACAAGGGTCTCATTACTGAGATCTACAGAACTCTATATAACAGCTCCATCAGAAAATAACAAATGACCCAATTAAGAAATTGGAAAAAGAGGAGATGAGCCAGTTAAGGAACAGTGTTTAACAATGAAATATGCACCTTTCCTCTCGTTCTCAAGTGTTTCCTCCCATCCACTATCATGATCCCAATTCTACCTGACAAATCCAGCTCGCCCAGGGGATGCACACTGGAGTCGGAAACATGGGGAATTTAGGATTGATGTTCCCTCAGGACCAGTGATGGGAGTGGTGATACTGGGAGGGTGGAGGGATGGTGGAATGCAAAGAGGGAGCCAATTTCAGGGATCTACATATGATCTCCTCACTGGGGCATGGACAACATTGGACAGTCTATGATATGAAAAAGTAGCGGGCTGAGCCCCGGTGGCGTAGTGGTTGTGCGCGGGACTGCGGCCCACTGGGACAGAGGTTCAATTCCAGCAGTGGGGCTGGGCCTCCTACTCCCACCACCGGAGAGCAGTGATGCCCAAAAAAATTAAAAAAAAATTTTTTTTTTAATTTTTTAAAAAAGTAGCAACAATTTGTAAATTATTAAGGGTTCATGGGGGAGGGGGAAGGGAAATATGGAGAACTGGTACTGGGGGCCTAAGTGGAGGGAGTCTGTTTTGAGAGTGATGATGGCAACAAGTGGGCACATGTGGCCTGCAGACAATTGATGTGTGTATGGATCATGATGGGAGTTGTATGAGCCCCCAATAAGATGATTTATTAAAAAAAAAAAAGGGGGGGGGAAGAGGAGCCTATACCAAGGGCTCAAGTGGAAAATATTTGGAAATGGATATGGCAACATGTGTACAGGTGTGCCTGATATAGGTGATGTATTGAATGTTCTAAGGGCTATAAGAACCCCCAGTAAAATTATTGAAAAAATAAAAAGAAATTGGAAAAATACATGAGCACACAGTTCACCAAAAATGAAATGCAAATGGCTAACAAACACAGGAAGCACGTCCATAGTCATGAGCCATCAGGGAGATGCAAATTAAAACCACAATGCGGGCTGATCCCCGGTGGCACAGTGGTTGAGTGCAGGACTGCAGCCTACTGGGTGGGCAGTTCAAATCCAGCAGCAGGTCTCCAGGAACAAGGTTGGACTTCCTACTCCCACCAGAGGGCAGCGATGCCAACTCCATAAAATCACAATGAGATACTCTTCACACCTACAGAAAACCAAAAATGCTGGGGAGGCTGTGGAGAGAATGAAACTCACATACACCGTCGGTGGACTTGAATTCCGTATAGCCCCCATGCTTCAACTGGGAACTGAAATCCCATCTAATCCAGCAACATCACTATTAGGCATGCACCCCAAAGAAATGAGACATGACACCAGTGCATGTATTCTCTGCCATGTTTATAGCAACACAGTTCATAGTGGCAAGATACTGGAAGTAGCCCAACAGTGAAAGAATGGATAGAGGAACCATATAGTACAGGCACATATTGGAATACTATGTATCCCTGAAAAAGAGAGTCATGGAAACCTGAATTACCCTATAACATAGAAGGACCTGGAAAACATTATGCTGAGTGAAGCTAGTCAATCACAAAAGACAAGTATTATATGAGTATTATAAGGAGAAACAGCAATTAAACAAATCCTAGAGGCCAATTCACAAACAAAGGGTAGAAAGTCTGCCTGCCAGCCATGATCCATAAATCACCCCCCTTATAGGCACTTCGTAGAAACCACCTACATGCAGGCTGAGCCCTGGTGGCGTAGTGGTTGTGTGTGGGTCTGCGGCCCACAGGGTTGGCGGTTCAAATCCAGCAGCAGCTCTCCAGGAGCAAGTCTGGGCCTCCTACTCCCACCAGAGGCAGTGATGCAAAAAAAAAACAACCAAAACACAAAAATAAGAAACCACCCACAAAGAGGGGATATCACATTGGTTGATGTGGTAGTTGAAATAGTTACACAATTTCAACTTGTTAAAAGAATGAAGGGATGGAGTCTAGCCTGTCACAGCCTGATGATCCCTCCTTGTGGACATGACCTGCTCAGGAAGATTCTGGGAACTTCCTCTCTCTTGAGTCTGCCATCAGAAGAGGGAGGTCTCTCTCACTGCCACTGGATCCACAGGACTTTCCAGCGGCTGGCCGGTGATCTTCCTGAATTTGGCATCATTGCATGTGCTACAGGAGTCTGAAGAGGAATTCCTGTGCTAATATTGGACCTATGCGCTAATAGCGAACTTGTGGACCTGATCTGACTAGCCGAGGATGTTTTGTTGACGCATAATGACTTCTTTTTTTTGTTTTGTTTTGCTTTTTGTTTTTTTTGGGGGGGGGCATCGCCGCCCTCTGGTGGTGGGACTAGGAGGCCCAGCCCCACTGCTGGAATTGAACCTCCATCCCAGTGGGCCGCAGTCCCGCGCACAACCACGACGCCACCAGGGCTCAGCCCTGATAATGACTTCTTTTTTTTATTTTTTATTTTTTATTTATTTATTTATTTATTTTTTCATAATGACTTCTTGATATCAAGTTCTCTCCTACACATATGTGAGTGTCAATGAATTTGTTTTTCTAGTCAACCCGGTCTTATGCAGTGGGGGGGGGGGGGTGTCACTGCTTCAAGCAGGGGGGGGAAAGGGCAAAGACCATTCATTTGATGTCATATGACACGGAGACAAGACTGCCACAAAACAGCAGGAATGCAAGGAGGACCTCACTGGGAAATCAGGTGAGGAACGTGGGAGAGGAGCCTCTTCCATTCAGATAGTTCTGTTCCTGGGTGTGGTGAGTGAATGGGGAGGAGTAACCTCGCTTTGGGAAGGGATGCTGAACAAGAAGTGCAAGGAAACTAAGAGGAGAAGCCCCCAGCTCTGTGGTCCTGGGTAGACACTGTGAATATGTTTCTCCCCAACCCTTGGTGAACCATGCCATGGACTAAGCACCATGATGACCTTAGAGGCTGGCCTTTTAGGGAAGGACGTGGCATCCTCCCAGAAGAACTCAAGGTGGTAGCCCAAGGGAATGAACTGGGCCCTACCTCAACATTACCTGCACCCTTGCACTTAGGACTGAGATGCCCTGATGGGACAGGGAGCAGAGGATGCCAACCCCAAGACTGTGGAAATGGTGGTTGTTAGACTTAGGGTGGGACCCCCGGCTCAGTGGGCATCTAATGAAAGGGGACCCAGAGTCACCATATAGATAGTGTCTCCATACTCCCTTTGCATTAATATGACAGGTATGAATCTGATAGGCAAGAGTCTGCTCTTGAAAGGAACGTTGCAGGAACATGTTCCCCCTCGCACCGCCACCCATGTGCAATGCAAACTCAGCTCAGTCCCTTAAGAAACCAGTCTGTGCAATCCTGCATTGGAAACTATTAACGTATATTCTTGAGTTTACGCTGCTCCAGATATCAGCCAATTTTACCACCAAAAAAATGCATTACAAGTGTGCTGAGAAACTTGGCCTATTCATGAGTCTATATGATACCTCCTAATAAACCCACCCCATCATCATGAGTGTTTCCTGTGAGTCCTGGGTGATTACAGACCCCAGGAGAGAACTCTACAGTACTGTGGGGAGGACAGTTTGATGTCAGACCTGGTGAAAAGGTTGGAAAGAGGGGGCATGTCTATCCCTCCCCCGTGTAGGAATCCGTGTTGGGTTAATGCTACGTATGGGCGGGTCTTCCTCCTCGTGACGTGAGAGGAGGCCAGATGGCCCCCCCACATGCCATTTGTATACCGGCAATGACTCTCCAGTTGTCTCGCATAAAAGTCAATATCCTTACTGTGGCTTGCAAGGCCCCAAATGTTCTTGCCCCAACCATGTCTCCCAGGGTATTTCTTAATATGACACTCCCTGCCTACTAGGACTTTTCCCTCTGCCCCGTTGACTCTTCCCCAAGAAACCCTTTGTTCCGTCCAATAACATCAGCTCTTTCACTCGCACATCCATTGGTTTGTATGCTAAACATAATGTTATGATAAGTCAGGAATGGTGCAGCAATTCACACTGAGAAGCTAATCCACTCCAGGAGCAAGGCTGGGCTTCCTACTCCCAGCAGGGCAGTGATGCAGAAAAAAAGAAGCTACTTTAAAGGTTGGTGATTCAAACCCTGCAGCCACTCCATGGAAGAGCTATGTGACAGTCAAATTCTGTCGAAATTACAGCTTTGAAAACCCGATGGATAGGGGGGCAGCCACCTCTCCCCCCAGGACAGTTTGCCTTGGAGGTCAGCACTGAAGCTGCAGCTTGGGGAGCAAGATATGCCTGAGCAGGGCACACGAGAGCAAATGAAGGGAGCGGAAGAGAGAATGGAGTGAGTGCATCCAGGTCCACCATGTCTTCAGGACGATATTCCTAGAGCAGCTGATGCACAGAGTATCATGTGGCCGACCCCACTTGGAAATATGGCTTCCCTTACGGAACCAAGGCCCTCTGGGAACCACAGTGGAGAAACAGGGTCAGGATTACACCCTGTCTGACCCAGCCACACCATGGCAAAACACTGAGGGTGTGCAACAGAGCATGGAGTTCTCGGGGTGTGCTAAGGATATGCTTTGGGGCCGGGGAGTGGCACCCCATCCGACTCAGCCGGGGGACACTCCTGGAGGTCAATGAACAGACCTTGAACTATTTACACATTTTATATTGTCACTCTTCCTCCTATGGATAAAGCAGTTCTATTCTATCCTGTAGGTATGCTAAAGTGACCAGATTTTTTAACATCGGTAAAGCGGGACTCCATTGGCTAGGGGGAGAGGGGGATCTGTAGAGGGAATATATGGGTATATTCCCTTCCCATTTTCCCGCTGTTCCCTAGCTTGCATTCTTTCCAAAAATCGGGACTTTTTAAAAACGCCACAGGGGAAAATTGTTTATTTTATTTATTTATTTATTTATTTTTAGGCATCACTGGCCTCTGGTGGTGGGAGTAAGAGGCCCAGCCTTTGCTCCTATGGAGCCGCTGCTGGAATTGAACCTCCGTCCCAGTGGGCTGCAGTCCCACGCACAACCACTACGCCACCGGGGCTCAGCCCGGGAAATTTGTTTAAAATTGGGACTGCCCCACCAAAAGTGGGACGTCTGGCTACTTTACTGTAGGGTCCCTATGAGGTTTTGTGTCGTTAGCTGTTTATTGAATGAAAGTTTACAGAGTACACTGATTTCCCAGCAGTCGGCGAGCCGTACACATTTTGTGTTCTGAAGATCCCTGTCAGTTAGCATCCATAGAACTGCGCTGGGTTTTTTCATTTTTCTAAATTTTTGTTTTGTTTTGTTTGTTTTGTTTTTTGGGGGGGGCATCACTGCTCTCCAGTGGTGGGAGTAGGAGGCCCAGCCCCACTGCTGGAATTGAACCTCCGTCCCAGTGGGCCGCAGTCCCACACACAACCACTACGCCACCGGGGCTCAGCCCTGGGTTTTTTCATTTGGATGGCATGTCGGGCACTGCAGAATTGGTCCTCTCATGTGCATTTTCAAACAGACTGGGCTCTGTGCCCAGTCACAGAGCCCCTAGGGGTAGGAGACCCTGACTTGAGGTTGAAGACTTTGCTTGCATACAACTGACAAAGGGGCTTGGGTGGTCTGTCTTGGTCTCAACCTGTCGTTTTTTCCCCCACTTCGATCCTTGAGGACAAGACTGCCTCCTACATCTGTGACCCCACCCCAGAGGCAACACCATGGGCATCTTCTGGCAAATCGACATGTCCAACACAATTGACATGTATGCACTCTAGAATTGCGGATGTGTGGTTGCTCACATGGGCAAATCCTTGCCACTCTGCCCCTTGCCACTCTCCCTCTTCCCCCAACTCAGGAGGAAGGTGATCTCCCTGCACTGCGCCCCCACCCAAAGGGGATTAAAAAAAAAAAGACCACGCTCACTAGATCTGGAGAAGGAAGGTCATTTATTTCATTTACAATGTGACTGACTCTCGACTCTGTCTTGTTCTGTACTGAGGGCAGTAGAGGTCCATTCAACCCCACTCCTCTCGACCCCCCAAATCAAGGCAATTCGCAGATCATTTTCTTGGCTGGAGGGCATGTGGGCTTCTCCTGTTCTCTTGATTTCTCCTCAAACATCAGGATCCTGGTGGAGATGGGAAGGGACACGGGGATCAAGAACATGCCTCTCGGGCTGAGCCCCGGTGGCGTAGTGGTTGTGAGCGGGACTGCGGCCCACTGGGACGGAGGTTCAATTCCAGCAGTGGGGCTGGGCCTCCTACTCCCACCACCGGAGAGCAGTGATGCCCTCCCCCCCCTCCCACCAAAAAAAAAAAAAAAAAAGAACATGCCTCTCCAGGGCGTATTCTTAGACGACTTGGAAAGGCTGGGCTTTCAAAACCCAAACAAACCCTTGGCTTTCAAGTCGATGCTGCCTTGTAAACATCCTCCCGACCCATGAAAACGATTTCTTAGCCTGTGCATTTTGATGGGAGGAGGCAGCTTCCTCTTTCTTTCCCTGGAAAGTCTAGGAGAGGGTGAGCGTTGGGAGGAGGAGAGGCAATGGGGAGCAGGGATGGGCGTGCTGGTGGCCGTGAGGACCAGAATCATGGATGGGGCTGGGTGGGGCCTTGGAAAGGGTCTCAGGATGGGAGCCCGGGAAGTGGAGTCCTGCGTGGAGGTGAGCCTGGAGAGGGGCGTGGAGGTGAGCGTGGGAGGCACGGGGAACCCTCACATTTTCAGGAGGGCAGATCTCTTGCCCAGCATCATTCTGAGGAACTCAGGGTAGCTGAACGTCTCTCCAGAACCGCTGGACACCTCCTGGATTAACTTCTTCAGCTCCAGATGGGTCTTGGGGGCCCCGAGCTTCTCCAGCATGCGCTTCAGGGACATGATATCTGATGACAAAATGAGGGAG
>PVJH01047354.1:0-11354 GCA_004026705.1 Nesogale talazaci
TTGATATTTCTCGGGTAAAATCTGGGTAAGTGAGTCACTCCTTAGTGCCTTCAGATTCCCATATTACAGAAAAGCCCAAGATGTTCTCAGACATTCAAAGGTAGCTAAGGATTTGGGATATTTTAATCTATTTTTCCATGTGAACAAATTAGGAATTGCACATACAGTAAAAGAAGGCTGGATTAATTCATGTGCAACAGTTAATTAATTAATGTGTACATCTGAGTTTCCAAAAGTTGTTAATAATTTTTCCTGAAAAGAATATATATATATATATATATTCATTCTAAAGCATCTTGTGTGTTGTCTTTTTAACTTAGAAAATCCTCATTTTTAGTTTGCAACAAAAGAAGAGTGTATTTATTTTTCTCCCATAGATAAGATTGCTTACTATAGCTATGCTATTCATACTTTAGAGAATTAAAACATTGGAATAACAATGAAGCTAGAAATTAGCGTAGTATTAAAGATTGCTCTATTTCAAATGGCAACAAAACCGAGATTAACAACTAGGATAACGAAATTGTTATCATACTGATATCCCTGTTATCATACTGAAATGTTAATTTTCCTTACACTGTCTTGTGAAGCCAGTACCAGTTTCCTGGACTCAACAAAGCAAAGCCACAACCCAAACTAGACCTTTCTCCATTCGCCCAATGTCATAGCAGTCACTTCCTGGGTTTGAAAGATTGGAGGATATAGTTCTGCCTCTTTGTGAAGGCTTCATTCACGATGCCTGGATCAACAGAGCCACGTCCAGCGTGTGGCGTTTGCTCTTTGCGGCACGCATGGAGGACGACTCAGCGTCATTTCCAATTTGGACCGTATGACGAGTATCTGATTCACTAGCAGGATCCCAAGGAGCTGCTTCCGTCTCTGCTCAGGAAGCAGCGAGGAATAATTTAAGTTTGCTAACAACTGCTGTTTTCCCGAAAGCTTCTCGATTGGTGGCATTTGAACAACTATTTTTGAGGAGTACATATCACTCTATTAGAAGCTCCGTTTATCAACACTCTGCACCGCTGACTCATCTTCCTCAGCGTAAATTAATGCACAGTTCTTCCAGGAGAAAAAAAAAATCATACAGTTTAGGACGGAAATACGGAAGTCCCAGGGTTACCCCCAAGATAATCACCACCGCCACTACTGCTTTATTACTTAATTATTCTTGTCTGCCATGAAGACAAAAAAGGGGCTGGCATAGTTTACGGGTTTCCCAACACTCAGACACAGGTACAACAGCGTACAGATTTATAAAAGCCACAGAAGGGTTCACCGAGGTGTTTAACCATCAGTGAAACACGAAAAAACTTGTAAAACCAGCGACTTCTGGGTCACCGAGCTTTCAACAGCCCCTGGACATGCAGGATCCATCACTCTCTAAGAGAACGCGTGCCAGACCTCACCAACAGGCCCAGGGAACATGCTAAGGCGGGAAAGACCGGGTGCATGCGGCTGGCTTGAGGAAAGGGCCCAGTTAATTAAAGAGCAAACTTTAACCTACAGGGCAAGTCTAGCAGATGCTCATGAATGAATAAGTGAAGTAACTAAATGAATGAATGGGGTAACCTTGGCATTTTTCTTTTGATAAGTCTGAAAATACACCTGGGGTAAGTTAATATCTAACCCAAGCCAATACAAGAAAGTAGCCAGAGAAATGAAAGGCTGTTGGTAGAGAGAAGTCCTAAGACCCATGGTTCCCCTCGCCACTTCCTTAAAGACAGAAACCGACTTCCAGGGAAGCAGGAATTTGTGGTCTTTTGAGTTACATAGATTCTAGGATAGAATTTCTCTCTTTGAAGGAAAGATGATTTTCGTGTGTGGGTGTGTAAAATATGATGAGAAAATGAGTTTTCTTCCTCCAGACCTACCATACTCTCCCATTTATAAAGGTAGTAATTACCATCCCATCAATTTAACCCACAGATATGTATAGCTGTAATGAATATAGACATATTGCATTCAACTAAATTGAATACATTTAAACGAATATATCCATTGTGCATTAGACAGGAAGTACTTTCATTTAGCCATTACTTCTGCTGTAGCTACTTATTGTAAAAATGCAATTAATAGTGTCTGACATTTCATTTTCTATTATAAAAGAAGTCAATGAAAAATGCCAGGTAACTATGTTCTTAGGAAAGTTGGTAGTGGCACCTGCTCTGTTGCGACCACATAGTCTTTAATTTAACATTTGTCACAACAATCTAGGGAAGGAAGAGTCATTTCAAAAGGGGAAAAAATACTGACCTACATAGTACTTTACCTTTGCATGGAAATTGCTTGCAAATATATTTCCTTCCAATACATTCAGCTGATTGCTAAGTAAGTGGCTATCTTTCAACCTTCTCAGGCTGTTCTGATATTGACATCTAATCTACATGTGATAAACCCATCTGAAAACTCAAACACTTTACTTTTAAGGACGAGCAAGACAGATAAATGCCAAAATTCCACGGGCACTCACTATACTCTCTTGAGTATCTGCTATCATGCCTGATAACACTTCTGCTGTATTTGCTTTATTCCTTCTAAAGCCACAGATGCTTACAAAGCAGTTGCATGCACAAAGACACTCCGTTCTTTCAACCCAACTCCTCTGGACTTCTCCCTGATACTCTAATAGGTAATTTATTTACAAACTTGAAGAAAAGCAACAATTGGAAAATTAGCATTCATTATAGGAACTCTGTCTCTTGAAATATTAACTTCAAGCTGGGCAAATGTGTCAAAGTAAGGAAACTATCAGCAAAACAAGTTTCCATGGAGAGAAATCTGAAGAACCCTAACAAAACAAAACAAAAACCCATGCGGGTTATTAACCAGATTATAAGTATGTCGGGGCATGAAATGATATACCAAAGCTTGCCTTCATCTTCAGATAAGTTATGGAAACATTTGTCATTTATACCTTTCCTATTAAACATTCTTTTAGAACTTTTCAAAACTTGAATTATGGAATTGTACAAAAGGAAATATGTATTCAGTTTTATGATGAAATGTTAGTTTTAAAAAACAAAACTATAAAGAGACCTAGCAAATGTCTACAGAGATCATTGGCAGATAATGGATCAAATGTAAAATGTGTCATAATGGTAATAAAAATGATGCAGTCCACTCAGATCATGGCTGAAGGTCTCCTTGAAACAGCTTAGAAGAATCTTATGTTAACCCTATCATCAACAGAATAGGCCACCCTCCAGTGTGTGTGTTTGTACCATGTGTGCAGCCTGGTTAAAAAAAATTAGCTGCATCAGAGTTTGTGGAATATTAAAAATGAACATGTTAGAGAAACAAAAAACTTGTAACTAAAAAGACATCTGAACCTTAGAATTACACAGGTATGTAATTCGGAAGGGACCTAAAAAATGAGGAACTATAAGCCTGAGAAATTCATTCCCTTGTCCAGGTTCATACAAGTAGATAGAAAAGGAGCATAATGGGCAGAGGCAACAGTTCTTGCTACTTTATCTCTGAATATTCTTTCTCTTAAGAAATGAGGTTCAGTAACTGTGAATGTCTTTAAGATGTCTCTTTAAGATGCATGCATTACATATAACTCATACATGCACACAAGCGTACATGTATTTTCTTTGCCTTCTCAAAGCATACATGTATTATCTCCCTGAAAATGACAGTCAAAACCAATATAATTACATATATATCCATACCATATCAGGAACATAATTTTTATTTTCCAAGCTATTCCTAGAGCTAAAGTCAGAATCACCATCCAAGGACTTCTGAATCTCACCCCTCTAAGCATTAAAACATATATATGTGTGTATATATCATTACTAGTTCATAGACTGCTAATTACAGATATTTATAATGAGTTGAGCATTTAATATAGCTAATGGAAAACACTGACCTTAGAAGGGAGGAACACCCCAGACAGAATCCAAGAGGAAGCAAAAGATAAAAGAACTCACACTTGAAGTCTTCTTTTTTAAATTACAGTGCTATTTTGAGGGGGTTAAGTGGGTTTATCAATTAAACCACCCTTTTAAGGGAAGGGATCCACTTGACTTCATGTTAAAAGCACCAAGCTGCTAACAAAATGTCAGTAGTTTAAACTGCCAGCTGTTCTTAAAGAGAAAGGTAGGATACTTCCTCTCTGTCTTACATGATTGCCCTGAGTCAGAATAGACTGGGGAGCAAGGAGTTTGGGGGTTTTGACCATAAGAAATGCATACTGTGGTGACTGGTGCATTGTTGTGATACTGAAAATCGTGTTCTCACGTTTCAGAGATCAGTGAGTGGGTCCAAGGAGACCAGGTTTCAGCAGTGCTTCTAGACGCAGAACAGACGATCAAGAAGGAGTAGGTGGTCTCCACTGGAGACCTTAGCCACTAAAACCATGTGAACAGCAAGGATACACTGTCAAGTGTAGTGACAGAGGGCCGCACGGCACTCCAAATAAGACTAAGGAAGAGTTGCCACCTTTAAAACATTAAAACCTGCCAGAAATCCACAAGCTAGATACAGAAAACCATTAGATGGATCTTGATCGAAAAGGGATAATACTTTAAAAATGTTTACTTGTGTTTTATAGACTTTGGATAGTAGTCAAAAAGCGGGAATTCTATAACACTTAACTGTGCGCATGTATATTAACCAAGAATTAGTCATTGTACCAAAATTAGAAGCGAGTGAGTGGTTTAAAAGTAGGAAAGGTGGGTGCCAGGATGACATTCTTTCCCCCAAACGGTCTTAATGGTGTGCGCTGAGAAAACAATCCACAGAACTGGAGTATGTGAAGAAGAATGTGGCCTCAAAATTGGAAAGTGAACATACAATCTGCTAATAACACATCTTTACTTGCTGGAAGCCAAGAGACCTTGCAGAACTTACTATAGTTTAATTAGGCATCAAAATTGAAGGGTTCAAGTGATGTAGTTGTTAGAAATATGGTTCTGGTGACACATAGCCAACTTTTAAATCACTACTGTATCCTCATATGGATGTAGCACACTTAGGAATTGTGCCTTTATCTGTTTCTTTACTTGCATCTGAGCGTTTGTGCTAACTGTACCTAAGTCCTAGGAGTAGAGCAATGATTAATGCAATCAGGAGAATGTTTTCTAAAGAACTGGCCTCCTATTAGTAGTGTGTTCTGTTTATTCACATTCTATAGGGGTTTATTTTTAGAATCCTTAGGAGCAAATGCAAAAGCATGGGAGTTGATTTGAATGTGACATACTATGACAGTAAATAATATTGGACCTGTTTAGACATGTAGGGAATTGACAAAGTTCTTTAGTCTACACTGAAGATTGCCAGTTCTGGTAGGGAAGGAGTCAACCTTCTTATAACTGACCCTTCAGCAATGTCAGTAAATCAAGAGTCGGCCAAAGAAATCCACAAAAAGGAATTTCCTTACACGGGTAAGAGATGGAGTTATCTGTATAGTCAATTGAGTGAAGTACTCTGCAAATGACAATCTTTCTCCCTATGGAATCGGTCTTTGTGTTACAAACTAAAGGGAATAAAATATCTGATGCAGAAACAAGCCTCAGCCAGACATTTAATCATGGCTCTAAGAGGACACGAGTGCCCTTTATTGCTGACTCTTTTATTCCCCAAATCCCCATGGTGCCATATTCCAGATAAGTATACTCGTTGGAAATAATGGTCTTTGCATTGAAACATATATTTCCCTTACTATAAACAGGCCCTGCATTATGATGCAGAGGGTAAGCTGGTTTTCTCACTTGGCCTTTTGCTACTGTACCTTTTGAGTTCTTGCCTTTGAAAGAATTAGATACAAACTTAAACAATGAAATAAACAGGACTTCTGGGTTATTGCAATAAATCTTGTGTGTTAATTCTAGGACGATTCCCTTACCCAATTATAACCTATAACTCATGCTATAGATTAAAAGCAAATGACATGTATTTGTTCTAAAGCAACATGGTAATTTTACTATGATTACAAAGAGTTTTCTCGGTACAAGGTCATTTTGTCTTTTGATACAAAACATAGGCCACATTATAATACTTTTTACCAGTTTCAACCTGAATTACTTCATTTAGTAATGTTTGCATAAAAATAAGAAAAGGTTTAAGGTACTGTGATTTAAAAATATAGTACAGAGATGAGCACACATCCAGGGTTAGCTTTTACATGCTAGCTGATGAGAAATGACTATGGACTTCTTGTATATTATTACTGACAAACTGAAATAATTAATATTTTCTCTGACTACATATACTGTACTCACAAACAGGTTGTTAAGCTAGAATCTTTAAAATGACACATGTATCTGCGTATGTGTTTAGAAGGCCTATAAAATACTTTAATTTTGTCTCAAATCATCCCATTTATGAAATCTAATAAGACTCTACACCAACAATTATGTGTACATTTTGAATTATTTATGCTTTCCCATCCTTCTGATTTCTACTTAGTTACAAATTTTATGAGTTTTGATCTTCCAAGGTCAATGCTCAATTCATTAATCTTTAATGAACAAATGGGTATGTGTGAACACACCATTAAGATGTCATTGTATTAAAAGACTGTCAGCCACAGTTAAGCATCCAATTTCCTAATCAATTGAAGAACAATCTATTCATGAATAAATTAGGTCATTTTTCTACAATTCCACAACAGAAAAGTAGGCAATATCCCCTTTCTTGGATTTCTGTGTAAATCAGATCAATTTTACCAATTTATGCATAAAGTTGATCATTTAATGTAGTGGTCATTTAGTTCCTTCAGACAAAGATTCCTGTTTCCTTATAGTTACAGTGTAAAAATATTCTTCTCTCTTTCTTGTCAATTGGGCAGTTGCATCAAAAAGGAGATGAACATGAAAAGTAAGATTGATTGAGATCAGACAACAAAAGAAAATGGGGAAATAGAGTTACTATACAGAAATTATAGGCTAATGAATAGAAAACAAATTTTCAGGAAGAGGACAACAATACAGAGAGCTGGTTATGTGACTCAGCTTCCATATTGGATCCATCACATGTTTTTTTGTCACCTGATTGCTAGATTTAGGAACTTGTGTTACATCTAAATGAATTCTAAAACTAGTTTCTGAGTCACTTAGGGGTTTCGTTCTCTACAGCACTAGGACCTAAGGTTCAGTAAGCTGAATTCTTAAGTAAAGCTCTGTATATGTTACAAAAATACATATTAATATTGTGCTTTATATTCCTATAGATTCATTTTATGAACTTTGATAAAATATTATTATAAAACATTATTATATAGTCATACTATATTTTTGCAGTTAATTCAAGTTATACATATCAATTAAACTGCTGGGTAGTTTAATATTGTATAGATGTTCAGCTGTTTGTCCATTCTTTTGCTGGTAGGCATTTAACATGTCTTCAGTGGCTGCCTGGGCTGAGCGAGAGGGAGAAAGAGAAGCCTAAGGAATAGACACTAGAAATCTGTGGGGGACACCGGACATACCCACTTCCTTGATTGTGATGGTTTCATTACTATATCGCAAAGCACCGAACTCAGCTTTGTGGAGTCAATTCTATAGGACAGGGTAGACTGGCTCCTCATGGTTTCTGAGATTAACTTTTAAAGGAGTAGAAAGTCTCTTCTGTGTCCCATGGAGCTGCCAGTACTTTCAAACAGCTGACTTTGAGATTAGCACCCTAATATGTAACCTCTAACCTACCACAGTTACTGCCACGGAGTCAATTCTGAGTCCTCCCGACACTGCAGAACACAGTGACACATCGCTTTCCACGATACATAAACACATATTCTGTGCCAAGCACCTTCACAGGCCTGCTACCGTTATCATTAGCCAAATATCTGCCTTCCACTTGAGCCTCTGATACCAGCTTCTCATCCTTTCCCCTCCGCTCTTGCTTCCTCCTCGCCCACTAACCGTCAATACTTTATCACTTATTGTTTTGTCATATCTTACACTGCCCGACATCTGCCCTCTCCCACTCCTCTGAAGTCTGTCCTCCGGATAGGAGGTTCTATGTAGATCCTTGTCTTTGGTTCCCTCTCTCTACTCCACCTTCCGTCTGCCCATCTGCTAACTCCACTCTCACCACTGGCCCCGAGGGGTTCATCTGTCCTGGGTCCCCTGTAGCTCCAGTTTCCATCTCCACCAGTGTAACTTCTCCAGTTTAGCTGGAATTGTAAGGTAGAGTTGGGACCATGGCAGCTAGTGGGAGGAACCCTTCAGGAACTAGAAGAAAGTTGTATGCTTCATTGCCACCGCACCGCACCTTGACTGGCCTCCCTCTCATTCTTGTGGGAGTGGAAAATCTCACTATTCATGAAGAGATCCTCAAGACTCAAACTGTGTACTTTAGGTTAGAATGATTTATGTTTTATACATTGATCATTGATATTGAAACATTAATGATTTAGTCTTTCTAAATATTCATCCTATCCCCCTAATAACAATCATTTATTCTCCCATTGCTTTGGAACAATCTGGGTAGAAATTATTCCCAATATAATAACATCAACATTTTCTTCCAGTGTTTAGGAATCTCTTCTTTACCTGATCTTAAAAGTGAAAATAGGGCTGAGCCCCGGTGGCGTAGTGGTTGTGTGCGGGACTGGCCCACTTGGTTGGAGGTTCAAATCCAGCAGTAAGGCTGGGCCTCCCACTCCCACCACCAGAGGGCAGTGATGCCCAAAAAACAAAACAAAACAAAAAGTGAAAATAGCTTCTCATACATTTCGAGAACAGACATGCTGCCGGATAAATTTTCATGTTGATCATACCACAAGCAGGAATAATTTAATATACAAAATGTGCTTGGTAGATTTTCTCCTAAAAACACCTCATTCAGATTTCTCCACCTACGACACTGGCTATATGTCTTTGAAATTCTACTGGCTACATAAGTTCCTCAGTTACTTTTTCCTCTAATCCAGGTATGTTCTTTGTCCTGGTGGCACATTTCACCCTGACTTTAAGAAGGTAATACAAAATGCTAATGTTATTGGTGATAAAATTATTTAATGTAGGCCAAATATTTAAAATATAAGCTCATCATCCATTACAGTGATGCTAAAATATGATTTCAGTGGTTCACTTGATGAGATAGTCAATTTATGCCCTGAAGGCATAACCCTAACAACTAATGAGTTATTAAACACTTCCCTGAAAGCAAACTCAGTAAGTCAGTGAGTTATTCTTATACTTTATCAGTGTTGATTAGGCATTCACAGAATTCAGATGACAATAATGTGCTATCAAAAATAACACCTGACAGTAGTTGCTGATCATACTGGCTAATAAACTATGAGCTAAAAATTGAAATTAATAGTTTACTAGCATATTCAATTGACTCAAATGTTTTTTGAAGTTTTAAATAATGTTCATTGTAAAATTCCCTAAACTAGTTTTTGTAATTCATGTAAATATTTAAGCCAGGGTTCAATTTAAGTTCATTGATTTTTCTTTTTGCATCTAGAAAAACAAGCTTATGCTAAATGTAAAAAAAAATAAAATTAATGAACTGAAATAGAACCCAGGGTTTAAAATAACATAAATATACTTTGCTGGAAGTGAGAAAGATTTGAAACACCACTTGCTGATGAAGATCAAGTATTGTAGTGTAGATCACAACTCTAGATAAAGAAGCCCCAAAGTCTCACAACTGGGCCAATAGGTAACATCAAGATAAATGAAGAAAATGTTAAAATTGTCAAAGATTTCAATTCGCTTGTATCCACAATCAATATTCATGGAAGCAGGAGTCAAGAGGTCGAACAACATATTGTTCTGCTGCAAAAGACCTCTTAAAGTGTTGAAAAGAAAAGATGTTACTTTTGCCTCATATGCATGAGAAAGTTGGACATTGAATAAAGAAGACCAACGAAAGACTGATTCATTTGAACTTTGATGATGGCAAACAACATTGGAAGTGTCTAAAAGGACAAACAAATCTGTCTGAGCAAAGTGTAGCCAGATGCTCCTTAGACCCAAGAATGGAGAAACTTACACAAATTTTGAACAAATGGTTAGGTGAGACTCTGCCTGGAAAAGAACATCATGCTTGCTACAGTGTAAGAACAGTGAAAAAGAGGAGAGTCCTTCATGAGATGGGCTGATACAGCAGATGCAAAAATGGACTCAAACATTAGCAAGAGCAGCATAATGCTGGTCAGCATCCCTTGCTGCTATACATGGGCTTGCTGTGTACCAGAATCAGGAGATGACAGCTGACATCACCACCTCTTAATGTGGTCATACAGCTTTAATTGTGTTTCATGTGAAGACGATGGGATTATCAGTTCTAGTCCTGTCTCTACTGGAAAGTAGACATGTGGGATTTTCCCAATTCCTACTTTCTTGTATGTAAAAGGAGAGAATGCTTAATTAACAAGTTTGCTTTACACAAACTATGCTTTTTTTTTTTCGATAGCTTCATGTCTTGAAACTATTACTCTGACTGAATGTGACTCAGCAAACATATAGGACAGAAAAGAAATATCTTCTAATGTTTCTAAGAGAAAAATTGTGGTTTTCATGTGCTTATGTTAATTTCATGATTGAGATATAAGGGTGGAGTCTAGCCTGTTAATCTGGAGATAGCCATGGAGTAGCCAATGGTGCCTCCATGTGGGCATGGCTTTTTCCTGAGACTTCTGGGAAATCTTGCGATATTTCCCTCATTGAGATGAGAAGCTATCTCCCAAGTTGTTGGGAGTTAGTCTCAGAGACAAATAATCATGGACAAGACAAGATGGCAGCATCTGAGGGGCAGGAGAAGCCACACGGCTTGACCCTGATGGAGCCAGACCTCTGAAGCTGGAGAGGCCACATGGGGACACCTGCCAGCAAAGAGTTGCTTCTACCCCCACTGGATGCTGTTGATGGACCCTGAGCCCTGGAAGTGAGGAGCCATGGGGAGACCCCTGCCAGTGCCGGGATTCTGCACCCACTGAGCTGTGACTTCCTGAGTTGGAAGGAGACATTATACACTGGTATCGGGCAAATGGGCTAATATCGGACTTATGACATTGCACTGGAATGAGTTGGGATGCTTTCTCAGTGTTCCATTCCTTTTGTATATAAGCCATTCCCTTATATCCATCTGTGAGTCTATGTATTTGTTTCTCTAGCCTACCTAGACTGACACAATAATATATGGAAACAGATGGCGATAATGGTCTCCTAAAGAGCAGATGATGGGTTCAGACCATGGGTTTTTCAGTTAACATCTGAGCATTAACCACTTTTCTATCACCAGAGATTCCTCCTTTTTTGGAATGAGCTTCTTCCGATCTCTGGTACTAAAATGTGAAAGGAAGGAAGGCTTTTTTGGGAAAGGAGGCTGAATCACTTATATGTGTTTGGTTTCCCAATGGTTATTCATCTACAGAGCCAATTAATACC
>PVJH01047355.1:0-11353 GCA_004026705.1 Nesogale talazaci
CCTGGGCGGGTCTCAGCCGGCCGCTTCTGCTGCTGCTTTCAGGACAGCTGTTTGTGTGGCTGCACTGACCTGCGAGGGGCTGCCAGGGCATGGCCCCCAGGGCTCCGCCCTCTAGCTGGTTCACGTGACTCCTTCTGTGTGGTCTCTCCCTTCAGCTCAGCTGGTGGGGCCTGAATCACAGAGGGCGAAACCTTCTCCTCCACCCGGAGTCAAGGAGAGGGGCACCCACAGAAGTGGGCTGCCCTGGGGAGGTGGGTCATGGGAGAGCCATTGAGCCAGTCAGGATCTTGGGACCTTCACGGCCTTGGTGACCCCAGGCCTGGAGTCTGAGCTTCCAGTTGGGAGTGGCAGGGGCCCTGGCCCTGCAGCCCCACCCCCCCTCGTTCTTTAGCTATGAAACAAGAATTCTGGGGTCTCAGGAGCTTGTCAGCAGCCAGACGGCCACGGAGCTGTCTGCATGTCTCCGACAGTGTCGTGAAGATTCAAAGGCTCTTTAACCCACAAGAAAATACATTTTAGATCACAAGGGGCTCAGGGGTGCAGACGGAGCTCATTGGACGATGGGGCACCCCCACGTCCCCCGCTATACTAACAGCCAGCCCCCCTCCTCTGTTCCTCCGAGCCGCCAGCCAAGACAGAAGATGTGGCTCCAGGCAGCCAGTGCAGAGGGGACTGGCGCTTGGCGGCTGCTCTGGTCCAGCCCTGGGCAGCGTGCCCAGTTGGGTGGCCTTTGGCACTGGCCTCTCTGATCTTCATTCCTGCCTTCTGTAAGAAAGGGAGGGCGTGCGGGCGCCCCGAGCTCCCAGCTGCCCCCCCTTTCCCGGCTCCATCCTCTGGGAATCCAGGAAGTCTCCATTTAGACTCTCGGCTTCGGAAACTGACTGCGGGAGGAGTGTGGAATCCGGAGCCCCTGAGCGCCCCGGCTGAGGAACCCGGGCTTGGGAAAGGAGCCCGAGAGGGGAAGAAGTGAAAGTCCCCTCTGCCAGGAAGCAATAACGGGGCGGCAGCTGGGGGGTGGGGGGGGCCGCAACCCGCCGGGGTTCCGCCCGCGCCCGGGACACCTCCAGCGAGGCTGTTGCTGTGCATCCCGTTCCCATCGGCACGCTCCCACGCCCAGCCCCGTGCTTCCTGCGCGATAACGCCGGGGCCAGGGGCCGCCCCGCGTGTGGCCCGCTGCACAAACAGGCGGGCGCCTTCCCAGAGTGCACCAGGGCGCCTGCAGGCCAGCCCAACGCAGCTACAAAAAGCTCCCAGGGTGCTTTTCTGCTCCTCGGTTCGGATACTCGCGTCGAGGCCCAGGGATGGCCATGCCGGACAGCTCAGATCGGTCCGTGTGAGGGAGCAGGGAGAGCTGCCCAGGGCAGGTGAGGCAGAGGAAGGCTGTGGGTGCAGGTGGAGGGCACATTAATGGCAAGGCCCCCTCTCCACCTTGGTGCACGGCGCAAAGGCCTGGAAGCCCCAGCCCAGGATGCCCCAGGGGATGAAGCCCCCTGCCCAGACCACTACCTGGGAATGAGACCCCATCCTCAGACCACTACCTGGAAATGAAGTCCTCTGCCCAGACCACTAGCTAGAAATGAAGTCCCCTGCCCAGACCACTACCTGGAAATTAAGTCCCCTGCCCAGACCACTACCAGGGCATGAAGCCCAGCAAGCCCACAGAGAGATAACCCCCCCACCCCCAGGGCTCCATCTCAGTCAGCCCTGCTGGTGCCTTCTGGGGGCAGCGGGGGGCGGGGGGGACTCCAGTGGGGTCCTGGTGTGTCCCTGTGGTGCTCACTTCATCTGGTACCACCTTGAGAGTATGAAGAGTGAAGGGGTGGCGTTCAACCTGTCATCAGATTGTTGCTGGATAACCTCATTTGGGGCGATAAATAGCTTGCTGGCGGGAGGCGGGTCCGTGGGCTCACAGGTGACCCGGCACATGGAACTCTGCTCCAGCCCCGGAACAAACGGAGCCACGGGAGGCCCCCAGCAGCGCTGAGGTGCCTGTCGGTCATCCTCACGCATGGCTGTCGTTCTGTATCCCAGAACCTTCTCCGAGCGTGCTGTGCCTCCGGCCTGGCTCCAGCAGACCACAAAACGGGGCGCAAGGAGCCCCGTGTCTCAGCCAGGCAGAGTGTGTCCTCACTCGTCTCCCCGAAGGATGACCATCACCAGCCCAGCAGAGAAGCGGGCCGGTGGCCAGCAGTGATGAGCTTGGCGGCCAGCAGAAGGAGTCGCCACTGCTCAAGCCCATGGGGGACACAGACCATGCCCTGCCACGTGGGGCCACTGGGTGTCCGAATCGAGTGGACACCACATAGCGGCTGCCACCACACTCCCCGCCATGGGGCGATGCCAACCCCCGGTGACCTGATCAGACAGGGTGGCGCTGCCCCCATGGGTTTCCAAGGCTACCACTCCTTGTAGGAGTGAAAAGCCTCCCGTTTCTCCCAAGGAACAGCTGGTGGCTTTGAACCGCAGCCCAGCGGGTAACCACGTGGCCACCGGGCTCCTTTGCCACCACAGAAGGGCCTGGATACACCGCCGTGGCTGTCTGCGCTGTGGTGCACACTGTGTCAGAGGAACAGATCCAGGGAGACGCCTATCTGTATAAGAAAGAGCTTTAAAGGCTGAGCTCTGGTGGCGTAGTGGTTGTGCGCAGACTGCGGCCCACTGGGATGGAGATTCAATTCCAGCAGTGGGGCTGGGCCTCCTACTCCCACCACCAGAGAGCAGTGATGCCCCCCCCCAAAAAAAGAGAGAGCTTTATAGAGCAGAGCAGTTGAATACTGAGAAAACATCCCAGCCCAGTCCAGGGAAAGTCCATAAGTCTGATACTAGCCCCTCTGTCCGATACTAGTCCATAAATTCCTCTTCAGACTCACACAACACATGCCATGATGCTGCCTGCAGGAAGATCACAGGCCAGTGGGTGGGAGGTCTTGTGGATCCAGTGGCAGTGGAAGCATCTCAGCACTGGCGTGGGTCTCCACTGGCTTCTCCAGCTCCAGGGCTCTGGCTCCATCAGCGTAGCTCCATGTGTCTTATGAACAGGAAGACAAGCAGAGTGCCACCTCCAGGGAGGAAGACGGGAGTCCCCAGAATCCTCAGAAGGACACGCCCACCCAGAGGCACCATTGGCTAGGAGCTGATTGACAGACTAGACTCCACCCCTTCGCAAGCTGACAGGAGATGATGTCGGCGCCACGCCATGCTTCCCGTTGACCCCTGGGTGGGCAGTGGCAGTGCCTCTGAGGGCAGAAAGTGAGCAGTCTCCCTGTACCCCCACCCTCTGCTCCTGTCCTGGGGACCCCGTCAGAACCCAGCAATGACCACACAGGCCCCGCTCGCCCTGACAGACACAGCTGTGTGAGCTTCCGCCCTGCTGCCTGCACACTAGCTGGGCAAGGGACGGGACACCTCGCTGTTTACAGACCTACCATGACGGTGACACATCTGGACTGTCCTCAAAGCTGCCGCCGAGACAAGAGCTCACTACTCAGTGCCACCTGTGTCCCCGGGCCCCCACTGCTCACGGGAAAACAGACTGCCCCCATCAACAATAACAGGGCCCGCCCAGTGTCCCTCCGACTCCCACAAGCGTACTCGCTGGACGCCAAACAGGACCTCCCCTTCGCCTCCCCGACAGCGTTTAGACAAGACAGAAGCCCTGTCTCTCGGCTGGCGTTTACCCCGTCCAGAGCCAGGCTGGGCAGAGCTGGCACCACCTAGCTCTGTCTGCTCTCAGTCAGCTGGTCGGGGGGCCTCGAGCACCAGACACAGAGCCCCGTGGGCCTGAGGGAGAGAACAGGCACTGGGCAAGCTCAGATGCCCACAGGCTCGGGATGCTCTCTCCAGGACTCTGTCGGGTGTGGGGGACAGTCCAGCTTGC
Source organism: Nesogale talazaci (assembly GCA_004026705.1). NCBI lineage: Eukaryota > Metazoa > Chordata > Mammalia > Afrosoricida > Tenrecidae > Nesogale > Nesogale talazaci. The sequence goes on from PVJH01047355.1 coordinate 3,878, forward strand.
GGCACGAGCCCAAACCTGAAACAGAGGTTCCAGCTCTCCCCAGCAGGATTGTGGGAGCTGTCCCTAGTGGCCATTGGCTGGGCTCCCGGGGCCAGAAACCTTCACCCTTGGCTGGCCAGCAGGGGTGGCGGGCAAGGTGGCCTGCTCCCTGGGTCTCCTTCTGCGAGTTGCAAGCTGAGGACCGAGGCCCTCACCCAGGGAGGGAGAGGATTGGTGTCCAGACATGAGTGCAGGGGGGCGCCAGGCCTAGAGTGCAGATGGCACCCACTGGGACAGCTGCTCGGCCCACTCGAGCCTGTGCTAGGGGTCTGCCTGGTGAGGGGAGGGCAGCCCACAGGGAGGCCCTGGACAGAGGAAGACGTGTCGCCGACCACAACTTGAACCTAGCCATGCCCACCGCCCTCCAAAAGTCAAGCCAGGCCCACTGCCCACCCTGCTGCCCCACAGAGCCCCGTAGTAGAGGGTAGAACTAACTGCCGGAGTAGAAAGTCCCAGGAGCAGATGGGGGTTTCAAACCGCTCACCTCGCGGTAAGCAGTGCAGTGTCCCCACCATGCCACAGGGCCTGGGCAGCGGCCCAGCACGAGGCAGAAACCGGGCGCCATCCCCACCAGCCCCCTCATGCTCCAGGGCACCCAGCTGGCCCCCGTCAGCCCCTGAAAGGGCCCCCGGCCTTCCCTCCTGAGGGTGGTCCCCTCTCCCACGCACCCCTCCAGCATCCCCTGGCCCTGACCCCGAGTGCTCTGGCGCAGGAAATTCCTGGGCTCGGTGGAGGGCAGCTGAAGCACTGGCCTCCCCAGCCCCCCCAGCGCTGTCCCCGTCCCTGCGACTGGCCGTGTGTAAATCTGTCTGCCGCGGTTTCCGGAGCTCGGGAGAGCAGGCCCACAGCGGGGCCTCTGCCTTTCCAGGAGCTGCTGGGGTGGGCTGGCCAGAGGCAGGCAGCCGGGTGGGGTGGGGTGGTGGGGGCTCCCTGGCAGCGGCGCTGGGTGGGCTGCAGAGTCCGGAAGAGAGGCTGCAGAGTGGGGGAGTCAGGCCTGGGGGCAGACAGGTGAGGGACGGAGAGCCGGCCCTCCTTCTGGAAGTTTCCACTTAAGACAGGCTCCTTTGGCTGCGCAGTGGCCGTCGAGAGGGCCAGGGAGGAGGGGCTGTCAGCAGAGCTGCAGACGTGATGTGCCCAGCACTGGGGGCCCCCTGCTACAGGGACCCAGGACTCCCAGCAGGCGCTGGGGCAGCTGAAAGCTGGTGCAGGGACACGAGGAGCCCCGGGCGGCGCAGCAGGTTAAGCGAGGCGAATGCAGGCCCCCTCCGCCCAGAGTCTGAGGATGATGCTCATGGAGCACGGTTCCCCCACAAGAGCAGAGGGTGGACCCTTGCCCCCCGTGGTTCTCACACCTGAGATTTCTGGGCTGAAGGTCACCAGGCCTCTCTTCCCTGGTTCCTCTGTGGTTCCAGCTGGCCAGTCGGCCCCTGCACACTCTGCGCCTGGGCCACCCAGGGACCCCAATTTTTTAAGAGAAAAATACAAGTCCAACCCACTGCCATCGTGTGGGTGCCAGCTCACAGGGACACTGTAGGACAGGATAGACCTGCCTGGGGAGTCTCAGAGACTGCAGCAGTTCGGGGCTCAGCCGGCTCCTCCTTTCCTGCTGGGCCTGACCTGACCACCCTTTGGCCTGCTGGCGAGCACTCTACGCCAAATTGACAACCGTCTTAATAGCGCTTCTGATGGGGATCGTTTGGAGGGAGTTTATCTAACACCAGCAAGTCTTTCTTCTCCGGGCTACAAGGTTCGGGAAACAGTAAGCTTTTGTGCCTTCTGCCCTCTCAAAAGAAGGCTTGCCTGGTCACTGAGCGTGTGTACAGAAAGGGGTGTCGACACTTTTCAAGGTTCGCTTGTCTTTGGGCTCACACGTCACGCAGAAAGGCAAGAGAATTAGACGAGAGAATTCTGAGTGTTTGCCGGGAGCGGACATCGACAGGCTGTGTGCATTCACGGGCTCTCGCCTTTCATGTTTTGATTCTGTACAAGAGACAGAAAGCAAACGGGCAGAGTGGCTGTCTGTGCAGGGGGCTGTGCGTGCGCTCAGGGTTCACCCGGGGCTCGGGGCTGTGGACCTTCCTGTGCTTGTGAGCTCTCGGCCCTTGAAGATCTCACATCGACTGGCTTCCTCCCGGAATATCCTCTCCCACCCAGGACCCCGTGTCTGCCTCCCAGAGTCAGACCCTGGCCACTCCCGGGGACAGGGGCCCAGTCTCCCACCGACCGGCAGAGGTCATCCGGGGTGAGATTGACAGGCCAGTGGCTGAGGCAGGAGGTGCAGGCGGGGTTGCCTCATTCCTATTCCGGGCTGGGCTCTGGACCGGTGGCCGCCCACCCCAAGCCCTGTCCCCGGGCCAGAGCCTCACGCGCTGAGCGCTGAGCGGCTCAGATAGGGTTGAAAGTGAAACCGCGTGCTGCTGAAAGGATTTAGAACCCTATTTGAAGGCAGCCCAGGCCAGGGAAGAAGGCACTCTTTTGATGGGGAGCTGGCAGGCCTTCCACTGCCAGGATGTCCCACTTAAGGCGGTCACTTTTCATTACGCGGCTGCCCTGGGGCCTGCGGCAGGCTTGCGGTAGGTGGGTCCAGCACTGGCATGCGCTGGCGTGTGTGTGGGGGGTGGACAGAGGGGAGTTGGTGCTGGGGCAGAGACTTCAGAGGTGTGGAGAGAAGCCGGGCTGGGCCCGGGGCCACGGGGATAAGGCAGAAAGAGTGTGACAGGCTGTCAGGTGCCGGAGGAAGTACTGGCGGGGCTGGAGTCCAGGAGCCAGCTCAGCCTGCACGCCCCCTTGGCTTGGCTTGACCTTCACGGACGCCGGCACCAGCCCTTTCTGCCGACACGTCCCCGGTGCTCAGCTGACCAGGGTGATCGTGGAGGTGAGAGAAGGGGCTGGTCCTGGGGCTGCCGCAGGGCCCTGCTCAGCCTGGACGCAGCCTCACACACAGTGCCCTGTGGCCGGCCGAGTCCCGTGAGCGGGCATTCACTCACACAGGCCCACGGGGCTGGGGGCCGTCAGACTGCTTCCCAAATCTTACACCGACTCACGTTTTCCCGCCACATTTCCCTCGTGTCTGGCTGCTCTGTCTCGGATGGACCTCTGGGCTCTTTGTTGCTGGCAGGGCAAAGCCCCCGGCCCCCTCGCCCGCCGCCCGGCTCTGGAGCTCCTGCCCACCCCCTCACACTCGGACAGTATTTCACTGCAGGAGTGGGAGGGCGTGGGGTTCCTGCTTGGACCGGGGTCCTGGCACAGGTCTGTGGGCACATCATCCCCAGCCTTCCAGTGGGGCCCTGGCGCCCCGTGTCCACAGGTTTCCACCGACTCCTCACGACTCTCTCCCCTGTCCACGTTCCTGTCCAGTCTAGTCCCTCTCCCAGCGACCTGCAGGGCAGAGGGCGGCTGCCCCAGAGGCTGCCACTATTCACAGGAACACACAGCTTCCTCTTCTCCTGCAGGGTGGCTGGTGGGTTCTGACCGATGACCTTGCTGGTAACCTTCCAGGAGAGGCGCAGGCCCAGGATTCCCACCAGGGAACAGATGCGAAACGCCGCCCAGTTCTAGAGGTCCAGCCACCAACCAGTCCTGCCTCGGCGGATGCAAGGCCTGGGCCTCCTCCACACTGGCCCCTCAGCCAGAGGCTCCGGGCACTGCGGGCTCCCTGTCTCTGCTGGTCAGGGCCCACCAGAGTCCCCCATGGTCTCCCACACTGAAGCCCACCCAGCGCCTGCTTTGAGCCTGGCCTTTTCCCACCAGAGCCCCCGCTGACGAGGGCTGGCCCTGGTTTTAATTTCCGACGTGCTGTTGGAACCCCTTCGGGGATGTGGCCCATGGAGATCTCTCAGCGGTGGGAGGCTGTGGAGGTGAAGAATGGAATTCGCTGCTGTGCAGCAGGGGGAGGGGCAGGGTGGTGGCAGGGCTCTCTGTGAGCGGTCTGTATTTGCAGGGCTGGGCTGGGAGGGGAGGCAGCGTGGGGGCCCAGACCTGGGTGTGGGGGGGGGCCCTCTCCCCCTGCCTCTTGGCTCACAAAGAGAAGTCTTTGCCATGTGATGGAATGTTCTAGAAGGGAACAAAGCCTCAGAGACCAGGAGCCAAGGCACAACTTTGGTGGTGCTGGAACTGGGGAGACGTGATGGGGAGCTAGGTAGAATGGGGGTTCTGCTGGACATTGCCCAGCCTGCCCCTGGCCTTGCTGAGCATGGACTGTTAGACAACTTGGTCTGCCTCTGGGTCATCCATAGCATCATGCTACAAAGACTCAGGCTTGGGCGCTGCCCGTCCTCCATGGGCACCAATGGAAATGGGCAGCAAGGGAGAACACAGGTACTTCCTGCTGCCCACTGCCCCCTGCTGCCCGTGAGAACGTCTGCAGTCAGCGAGGACCTCTGGAAGGATCCTTCCTCCAGGACTACAGGCCTCCTCAGAGAAGCCTTCCCCAGAGACGGGTCAGGGCACTAGCCCCACCTGGGGACCAGAGAACCTCACCTGTCAGCTGCACTGGCTGGGTGGGTGGGACCCTGTGGGCGGGGCCAGGAGGCGGAGCCTGGGGCAGCAGTTACGAAGCCCCCCTGGAAACTCGGAAACTCCGCCCAGCAGGGGCATGGGTGGGGTGGAGTCAGAGGGCCCACCCTGTTTCCTGCTGCCGCTCTCGAGATGGACACCCAGCTCCGTCCCCGCTGCTGGATGTCCCCTGGCAGAAAGTTCTCCCTAAGCTCTCCAGCCGGCTACCCAAACACCCCTGCCTTCACAGGTCCTGCAGCCATCATCAGCCGAGGGGCCGACCTGTGGGGGCCAGGGGTCTACACCCTCTGGTCCCCAAGGATGCCCACCCAGCACAGCCACAGCACAGCCTGGGAATCCCCGGAGAGGAAGCGGGGCCATGGTGGGTTGCTCTCTGGACCCCCGACAGCACTTCAAGGAGCTGTGGCAAGTGTGGTGAGAGGTAGAGGGGGCTGCTGAATGCTGGTGGATGACTTTAGACACCTCCCTTCCTTCTCCTGCTGTGACACTTACTTCCTTTCCTATGTACAAAGGGGTGGAGTGTATCCTGTCAATCAGCTCATAGCCAATGAGAACCCAGTGTGGGTGTGGCCTTCACCTGAGGGTTCTGGGAACTCCTGTCTTCCTCCCTGGCAGTGGGAGACACACTCTCCCTGAGACACAGTCTTGTCGACAAGTCACATGGAGATAGGAGGAGCCAGGGGAGACCCCCGCCAACACTGAGATGCTTCCACTGCCACTGGAGCCACAAGACTTCCCACCCACTGGCCGGTGATCTCCCTGCATTCGGCACCACTGCCTGTGCTGTGTGAGTCTGAAGAGGAATTTACAGACTGGTATCAGACACCTGGGCTAATAGCGGAATTGGGGACTTGCTCTGGACTGGGCAGGGCTGTCTGCATAATACACACTTGCTCTTTAACACAGAGGCATCTCCCTGGGTTTGTTTCTCTGGTCACCTGTAGAATGGGCAGTAGGACCTCCTTCACTTCATCCGAGGGCACCACCAAAGGGGCTGTGCGACAGGTTGTGACAGCACGTGATATTCAGGACTTGTTAAAACCCGGGAGCGCTGGCAGCAAGGAGGGAGGTCCTTCAGGAGATGGGGGATGACGGATGAGTGTCCCTCAGGGAGGTGGGGGTCCCCATGGTAGGAAGAGTCTCTCTCCCACTGGAGACAGAGAAGAAACAGACTCTGAGGGACTCAATAGTACAGAGCAGTCGGCACTTGAACCCAGACCCATGCCCATGGTGGTGCTGGGAGGCCAGCCTCTGCACCGGCCCTCACTCCTGCCCCCTCCGCACGGATCTGGACCCGCTCGGGGAGAAGAGAATGCTCTGAAGGAGCTCTGCCAGCCCAGTGGCCGATGGATGTGCCCATTGAGATGCACGGCCTGGACAGGGTCTCTCTGACCAGGGTGCACTCCACAGCCGCTGGTCTGGTCTGGTTATCTGGGTGGGGGGGGGGGGCGGGGGAGGCAGCACCATGAACAGGAAGACCCTGGCCATCGGCAAACCTCAGGAACTGACTGCTTTCACATGGGCTCCGACTGACAGGACCAGGGGTCCTCAAACTTTTTAAACAGGGGGCCAGACCATTGGAGGGCTGCACTATAGTTTTATATATATATATATATATATATATATATATATATATATGAATAAATTCACTGCAGGCCCAGGATGAATCAACTGCTAAGCAGGACAGCGGCGGCGGCAAAGACACCCAAATGAATGTCCTCGGTGGGCTGCATGTGGACAGGCTGCATGTGGACAGCACTGTGTGGAACGGGCGAAAACCAACTCGGGGGTTTCTGAGGGGGGCAGACAGATCAGCTCCCCGCCCCCCCCCCAACCAAGGAGCAGCCGGAGGCTCCAACTGCTGGCCCTTCAGTTCACAGCCTGTTCGGAACAACCCCCCCCACCCCCACCCCCACACACACTGAGCTGCCAGGATTCCCTCTGCCAAGATCAGCTCGTGGGAGAGACTCTCACTTGCCCCAGAGCCTGGAGATGACGCCCTGGCCTGAAGGCACTCAGAAAGCACAGGAGGGGGCTTGGCCATGAGGACAGGCCAGACCGGGTGGTGTCTCCTCTGCCTCCTGCAGCTGCCCTTGACGCGGGCTCCTGGCAGCCGCCGCCCAGGGAAGGGCCGGGGAAAGAGAGACTGGGTGTCCTGAAAAGCCCTCCATGCTCAGCTTCATTCCCTGGCCCATCAGGATGCCAACCCCACATGAATGGTGATGGGCTCCGGGGGTGTGGGGGAGACGCTCCCCCTTCTCCAAAGAAGCTCCTCGAAGCCCCCGGGGACCGTGTCCAGGGAGGAGGAGCCCTGCCAGCCGTGTCCTCTTCAAGGAGGGGAGATAACCCCTGTCCCTCATGGGGCGCGCGGCAGGACGCGTTCACAGCTTTGGAATTCTCCAGGCGTGCCAAGAAGACCCAGGCGGGTTCCCAGGCCCTTTGAGGAAGCCGTTCCAAGCTAGCCAGCCGACCCAGAGCACTCACTGCTCGTTAACCAGACACTTGTTTGCACCCCAAGGCTGGCCCGTCCTTGGCCTGACAGCCCCGGATGTCTGGTGTCCCTAACCTCACAGATCTCCATGTCCCCCTGCCAGGCTGGGGTGGAGCTGGACACTGAGACTACTAGGACAGCAGTCTGAGCCCTTAGAGCGGAATGCTGCTCTGTCCAACAGCGCCAGCCCCATCGTCCGTCCCTCAGCCAAGCAGAGAGGGCAAGGCCTGGCCTCCGATGGACCCATGTCCCTCAGGCCCACAAATATACCCTCAATGCTTAACCTTGGTGTCCATGAGGGGCCAAGGGTGGGAATAGTGGGGTGACACTGGAGGAAGCAGGGTCCCCATGCAGCCAGTGTTGTCCCACCTGAGAGCGAAGTGGCCGGAAGGTGGTCAGCGAGGTCAGAGTTATCCTGCTGCCCACCTGGG
>PVJH01047356.1:0-11376 GCA_004026705.1 Nesogale talazaci
TATCAAGCCTGCCTGTTCTGTCCTGTGGGGTCGCCATGATTCTGCGAGCCACCCTGGTGGCAATAGACTTGACTACCTTCTCAGACATAGCGCCCTTCCTAGCCATGGGACTGACTGTCCAGCCGATGTGACCACAGCCAACAGGCCAAGGTCACTGTCCTCACTTCCAAGGGACGTTCTGGTTGTGTCACACCCAAGGGTCTACTGCCTATGGGTATCAGGACCCTCGCTTTGTCGGTGGCACAGGGTCTCTGCAATCTGGATGTCACATCAGGGCATCTGCAACACCAAGGCAGCACAGGGTCATCTTGGACAAGCATCAGTGCAGAGTCCTTGCTGCAGAAGCTTGTACCCTGCCATGGTGCCTGCATGACTCCCACTACCACCCTGGGGGCCGGCAAACTCACCTCAAATCTCCCCAGGAGAGAGGGGCAGGAGGTAAAAGTGATCAGGACTGCTGGGGAAGGGGGCTTTGTCCCCTGGGGGTCATCATCCCGGGGATAAGGGGGTGTCTGTCTGTCTCTAGAGAGGGATCTGTGTGTGTCAGTGTGTCTGACTGTGTAGCTGTCTGTCTGTCTCTGGATGTGTGTATGTTGTGTGTCTGTGTGTCTGCCTATTTCAGGGTGGGGGTCTGTGTCATCTGTGTCATCTTTGAGTGTCTGTCTGTATGTCCATAAACATTTTTGAGTCCGTATATGTGTGTCTATGTTGCTTTGTCCATACTTCTGTGTGCAGCAATGTCTGTCTATTCATCTCTGTCTGTCCATCTGTCTTCCTATGTCTGAGTGTCTGTGTCTGCCCCTGTCTACAGAGTGGGGCCCAGGCATCCAGCTTGCTCATGTGCTTGGGTGTCTGTGTCTGTCTGGCTGTCTACCTGTGTCAGAGTGTCAGTCTGTCTTGGTGTCTGTACTTGAAGGCCCACATGAAACCCAGGTGGTTCCTCATACCTGTCTGTGTGTCTGTATATGTGCATCTGCATGCCTGAAGCCCCCAGTGGCCCCAGTCCCTATAGCTGGCTCTCCCTCCTTCAGGGGCTTGAAGGGCCAGGTGAGGAAGGAGAACTCCAAAAGGGAGCTGCTGTCTGACTCGACGCACCTGAACGAGACCCACTGTGCGCACTGCCTGCAGCCCTACCGGCTCCTGCGCCACAGCCGGAGGCCGTGCCTGGACTGCAGCCTCTCCACCTGCGAGGACTGCGGCAGCGCCCACCCCACCGGCCATGGCTGGCTGTGCGACCCCTGTCGCCGGGCCAGGTGAGTGGCCTCGGCTGGGACAGTCCTGGGGCTGTGGGTCCCCCAGGGAGTCCAGCCCCTCAGAACCAGGGTAGTGGCCCAAATGGGGTCACACTGAGGGCCCCGAGCCATGGCCCCCAGATGAGCTGACCCTGAGGGACCTGGCCCCACGTTGAGGGGACTCAAAACCCCGGCCTGGTACTGCCCACCCAGGGCAGGGGTGGGGTGGGCCTGGAGGGGACAGCTTTTCCTTGCTGGCCCTGTGGACACGGCCCATGTCTGCAGGGTGGTGAAGACCAGCTCCCTGGACTGGTTCCATGAGCATGTGCGGTCTCGCTTCAAACGCTTTGGGAGCGCCAAGGTGGTCCGGTCACTCTCCGGGAGGCTGCAGGCTGCAGGTGAGCCTGGGGGAGGCGGGCGCAGGGTGGGGGGTGCACCTGGGTCAGCGGATTCCTCTAATCCTGCGAGTCTCTCCCTTCATTTCCCTTTTCCCATGCTTCTCTCGCTTTTTTATTTTTAAATCACTTTATTGGGGTCTCCTACAACTCTTATCACCGTACATACATACACCCGTTGCATGCCAAGCACGCGTACATTTGTTGCCCTCATCATTTTCAAAACCTGTGCTTTCTACTTAAGCCCTTGGTAGTAGCTCCTCATTTTTCCCCTCCCTCCCTGCTCCCCCTTCTTTGTGAGCCCTTGATAATTTATAAATTATTATTGTTCTGTCATAACCTACCCTGTCCGATGTCCCCCTTCACCCACTTCCCTGTTGTCCATCCTCCAGGGAGGAGGGTCTATGCAGATCCTTGTCATCGGTTCCCCCTTTCTGCCCCACCTTGCCTCCACCCTCCCAGTAACCATTCTCATCACTGGTCCTTAAGGGACCATCTGTCCTGGATTCCCTTTGTTTCCAGTTCCTCTCTGTACCAGTGTACGTCCTCTGGTCTAGCTGGATTTGTAAGGTAGAATTGGGATCATGATAGTGGGGGTGGGGGAGGAAGCATGGAAGAACTAGAGGAAAGTTGTGTGTTTCATCATTGTCAGCTGCCTCTCATCAACACCCAAACCAAGCCCACTGCCTTCGAATCCATTCTGATTTAGCGTGACCCCACCTTTACGTTCCCAAACGTGCACCTTCCCAGGGGCCCTCGCACACCAGGCTCTCCCCTGTGGAGCGGCTGGGAGGTGTGAGCCGCGAACTGCCTGCCTGGCATTGAACAGCCAGTGCCTGCCAGGGGTCCTTGCTGCCTCCTGCAGGAGGGCCAACCCCGCCCCCACTCTCCCTGGCCTGGCCTCCACCTGCAGGACGCTGACACCCTCACCCCCACCCCCAGCCCTCCCTGACTTGAGTTGCGTCCTCTGGAGGAGCAAAACCAACAAAGCAGCTATAGGAGCGTCAACCTGGTCCAGAGAGGTTTATTTCAAAGAATCTGCTCACACAGAGGGAGCGACAGCAAAGTCCCACATCACAGCCCGGCATCAGGCTGGACGCCGACAGAGCGAGAGCTTGCCCTCGGACAGCAGGCTGCTGGCGGAGGCTCCCAGAACCCGAGGTCACGGGGTGAAAAACTGGAGGCAAATCAAGAGGGCCTGAGTTTGGCCAGAGCATCCCTCTAGATTGGATGCAGGCCACGCCCCCAAGGAAGCGGATTGGCCTTCAACTCGTTGACTTTTTACTGGCGGGCTTTCTCCTTTTCACCAAACCCAAACCAAGCTCCCTGCCACCGAGTCGGTGCCAATTCAGAAAGCCCCGTCTCCCTCCCCGAGAGCAGCGGGTGGTTTTGAAGTGTGGACCTGGTGCCTAGCAGCCCAATACGTAACCACGAGACTTGCAGGGCTGCTAAGCAGATCGCAAACTGGAAGGTAAGGACGTCTGGGAAGGCAGGCCCAGCCCACAGCCGAGGTCCCAGGAAGTGAGGAGGCTCCCTCAGAGGTGCTCAGACTCAGCAGCTCTGGGAGCACCCGGACACCCAGCGAGCCCGTGAGACAGGAATCCCACTGGTGACCACCTTGGCCTCTGCTTTCCCCCTGGACTGCTCCCGACCAAACCCATGTAACGGCTCAGAAAGCCGGAAGGGTCTGACCCCACACTCTCTGCCCCCCTTCCCCCAGGGGACACCAACTTGAAACCGGCCTGGAGGACAGAGTCGAACTGCTCTGAGGGCTTCTGAGACGGTGACTCTTTGGGGGAGTAGAGCCCTGTCTTCCTCCTGTGGATGGTTTCAAACTGCTGGCCTGTCTGTTAGCAGAGCGAGCTTGTAACCCACAGCAACAGTCCACGGTGCCCACTCCATCATGAACCTTCCAAACTCCTTCCGGAAGCTGGAAAGGCCACAGGGAACAGTGGCCCCTGGCCTGCCGCAGTGTGACTGCAGTCTGGCTCTGACTGCCCTTCACAGCAGCTCGGGGGTGACAGCTCAGGACCTCAGGTCTACCCCTCCGGGGGGTGAACATTAGACAGGACCCAGGACCCCTGGGGGCGGGGCACACTGACCACCTGCTCTGCTACCAACCCAGAGGTGGTCAGTTCAAGTCTGCCCAGAGGCACTTAGAAGAAAGGTGTCTAGAAACTGATCCTGGGAAGCAGGGTCCCACCAGGGGTCGGGTCCACCCCAAGGCCTGGGGTTTCCCACCTGCCACTCCTCAGTTTGCCAGAAGGTGGTACTGCAGGGCAGCAGAATGCCCGGTCCTACTTCTGGGTTCAAGTGGCTGCCCCCAGGCTTCAGAGCCACCTGAGAGGGATGTGCCGGGGGCCAGGGCCCATAAGGACATCCCCTGCTGCTGCTCAGTGCCGCCCAGTCGGTTCTGATGCAGAGGACCCCATCTTGTTTCTCCCGCACACTGGTTCTTACCTTTGAGCCCATCGTTGTGACCACTGTCTCATCAAGGGCTTCCCCTTTTCGCTGCCCCTCCACTTTACCAAGCACAATGTGCTTCCCGGGCACTGGTCTCTCCTGACGACATCTCCAAAGTACCACTGCCCTGGCCTCTAAGGAGCACTCTGACTAGAACTCTGTTATGAGACAGGCGGGTTTGTTCTCCGAGAGCCTGCCCAGGCACCACGATGCGAATGCATCTGTCACTGTCGACCTACCTTATGCACTGTCCACTTTCGGATGCACTGGACACGAACACAGCGTGGCCAGGGTCAAAGGTCCCCTCAGGGCTCAAAGTGGCACTTTGGAGGTGGTCTTAGGCAGCAGATGAGTTCCATGCAGGATGTCATTTGATCTCTGGATTGCTTCTCCGTGAGCAAGGAAAGTGGTTCCCGGGAAGACAGAATCACTGGCAGCACCTCTCTGCCCTGCAGGGAGTTTCCTGTGACCAAGGCTGTGGGGGCTCGGGGTGTTCTGTGCCCGGGGATGTCCTTCTCACAACAAACATGCGCTTCCTGAAAGAAGCAACCCCCAGAGGAGCCCCGCCTTCTCACACTCTGGTTGCAGGAAATCCAGATGGGGATCGCTGAGCCGCTGAGATCCTTTGCATGTGGATGGAGCCCCGAGGGCACCCATCTGCCCCCACATGTCCCTCGGTCCGATCTGCTCATTTCTAAGACCCACTCAGAAGAGATCAAGCTTCCGTTAGGACCCTTCTTCCCTCACACAGGGCCTCATGAACCTAACAAGAGACCCTCTCTTTCACACTGGGTCTGGACCCCATGCAGACTCCCACCTTTTTCTTCAGGGGACACAATTCCATCTGTCACACATGGTTACAAGGACGTCCTTCCACCCCCCCAAAAAAAACCCTGAAAATGCTGTGCCTTAAAAAAAATTAAAAAGCATCCCAACTAAAGAATAAACTATTCGGGCTGAGCCCCAGTGGCGTAGTGATTGTGCACAGGACTGCAGCCCACTGGGATGGAGGTTCAATTTCAGCAGCGGCTCCATAGGAGCAAGCGCCGGGCCTCCTACTCCCACCAGCAGTGGGCAGTGATGCCAAAAAACAAAAACAAAAGAATAAATTATTCAAGTTACTATGTTGGCACCTGGTTTGGGCAGTGCGTGATGTGGACCTTTTCCAGGTGGTGCTCCCCCAGGGTCTTTCCTGCCTAAACGTCTGGGCAGGAGCCAGCAGAGGGGTGCATGTGTGAGTCTGGAGTCATTCCATACTGGGGCCACCCATCGTTCCACGGGCACCAGTCTCAGTGGCACAAGGAGGAAGGAAGGAAGGCAGCCCCCCTCAAATGCGCCACCCTTCGGAAACCCCGCCCACCTCTGCACCTTCTCTCTGCTTGTAAACTCACCAGTCCCAGTGTCCAGCGGTAGGTCATTGTGGGCACTGCTGGTGGGCTCACTTCCTCCCTGTCAGGAAGGGTCAAGAGCTCTCTGTCTGGGGGCCAGGTCCCCAGAGTCAGCTCCACCCCAGGACCACCAACCCTGTGGTGAGAGCAGAACTAGGCCCCCAGGAAGTAGCTCCCAGTCATTCTTCCAAGCAGCTGTGGATGCGCCCAGACCTCTGACCTGTCCACACCTGACCATGCATGCTCACCATCTGGACCACGCTGGGGCTCCCTGCCAATGTGCCGGAGCCGCTCAGCAAGGTCTGGGCGCTGCAAGGTATGGCTTGGCTGCTGTCCTGTGGCCCGGTTCTATCCGATGCTTGGATGGGACTTGGTCAGCAGAAGGCCATCTCTGAAGGTGTCCTGAGTGCAGTGGACGGGTGATGCGTGTGTAGGGGTGTCTGGGAAGGTAGGTCAGTGTGGTGGGCCAGGGATGGACAGATGAATAGTCAGTCGATAGGTGGGTTGATGGATGGGTATTAGGTGGACAAATGGAGAGGTGGGTGAGGCATGGGTGGATGGACAGGGCAAGGTGCTCCCTGGTGACGTCACTGGTGTCTGTTGCAGGTGGGTCTGAGCAGAGTCCCAGTGAGAGCAGTGGAGACAGTGAGCAGACTGACGAGGATGGAGAGCTGGACATGGCTGTCCAGGCCCAGCCCAGTGGCAGCAGTGTGAGTCAGTCTCTCTCTCTCTCTCTCTCTCTCTCTCTCTCTCTCTCTCTCACACACACACACACACACACACACACACACACACACACCTCACCTCAGCACCTGTCTGAGCCTGCACCTGCTCTTCCTGGGCACTGACAACCCCCCACCAAGAATGGACTGTCCCTATGGTCTCCTCGACTGCCCACCACAGCCTAGATTGCCCCCTCCCTCTCCTCAGACCTTAAGCACTGCAGAGACAGCTGTGGGTGGACACAGCTGCCACTGGACCCTGGGCAGAGGGTGGGGGAGGGTCTGTCCCTCAGTGAGCCGATGCTGACCCGTCCTCCCATGTCCATACCGGCTCAGAAGAAGCGCCTCCTCCCTTTCCATGACCTGGACCTGGAGGCCGACTTGGATGAGCCCACTCAGAGCACCCACCACCCCCCGAACCTCTCCTCTGCTCCAGTGACCACTGGCAGCCTGCAGGTCAGTGGGCTCCCAGGTCTGCCCCCACCCGCAGCCCCAGGGGGAGGTGTCCAGTGTCAGAGGGGCCAGGCAGCCGTGTCTAAAGGCTGTGTGGTATACCACTCTCAGACACGGGGACAGGGGACAGTGGTCTGGGACTGGCTCAAAAGGAGACACCCCAGGGAGCTAACAGCCTGTAGACCTTCTTGTGATGGTGTTCTGTGCTCAGTCCCTGACAGATGACCCAGCTACAGAGATGACCAGCTCACAGGACACCTTGGTGGCCGAGGAGGAGGACCCAGGGCCTTCCGAGTCCCCGCCCCACCCAGGACAGCACATGGTCAGTCTTGCACCAGCCAGAGCACAGGCTCTCACTGAGCTCTGCCTGGCTGGGGAGGCCTGCAGGACAGCCCTGGAGGGGGCTGCTACACCCGGTGAGTGCCTTGACCAGTGTGCCCAAATCCACTGTGCATGGGCAGGGGCACGCAGGAGGCTGCCTTTTCACTCTGATTTATGCAGACGCCCCAAACCCACTCTCCATGGGGTCAGCTCTGACTAAGGATAACTGCTGCCTCCCCACCACCACCCCCCCACACACACACACATGCGCGTGCACACAGGGTCTGAGCAAAGTTGCGATCCATAGTGTGCCCCCACCCTGCCCCGCCCCACCCGTGCAGACTGCCGGCAGATGAACCGCCACACACGTCACCTGCCCCCACCCCCGGGGCCTGCGTCAGGAATCTACGCACAGAGAGCCTTAATGGGCTCAGTGTCCTGTGGGGAAGGGCAGCCTCAGTCCTAATGAGATCCCAGACCCCTCACGACTGCTGTCCTTTCCTGTGCCCCGTGGCAGTGGACACAGGGTTCCGGAGCTGAGGGACCCAGTCACACAGGAACAGCCACAACCATGCAGACGCCCACATCCGTGTGTCTGCGTCACAGCGGTCGGGAAGGGCATCTCAAGGGCTTGACAGACCCTGCTTGGGAGGTTTCCTCAGTGGGAATGCTCTCTCACATGGATTGGGGTTGTGTAGGCTTCAGGGTGGGCAGGGCCTGGCTGTTTCCCAATTACTGATGTGCTCAGCTGCCAACTGGAAGGGGCCCCCCAGAGGTGCCTCAGCAGAAAGACCTGGCAGCCCTCCTGGGGGCACTGAGGGCAGCGAATCAACAATGCACCCTGGCCACGCAGTCAGGCTGAGACAGGGCTCACATGCCAACCCTCTCCCAGGAGCCTTCCTGGGTCCCTGTGGGTTTCCAAGGCTTCCGTCTTTACAGGAGTTAACAGCCTCATCTTCTCCCACCCCCAGAGCAGCCACGGGGTTTGAACTGCCAACCCCACGTTCAGCAGCCCAAGTCACAACCCAGGACTGAGCCACTAGGGCCCAGTACTAACTACAGTTAGACTATTCCAGTGTGTGTGTGTATAGCTTACGACTGACCAGTCAGGGCTGCCTCACAGAGAGCCAAGGGGATGGGGAGAGTGCCCCGGTGCGGTTCCAAGGCTGTAAGTCTTTCTGGGAGCAGACACACACGCATCTCTGACCACACACACACACATAACTAAACGCCTATCTATTGAAGCCTGGTTGTGGGGTGGGTTAAGCCTTGAGCGGCTCATTTCCAGGTTGGAGGTTCAAATCCATAGCCACTCCTCAGGAGGAGGAGACTGGCTGCTCCCACCAAGACAGACAGCCTGGGAACCCTGCTGAGCCCTGCCCCGTGTGGAGAGCCAGGGGCATCGGAGTCTGCTCCATGGCTGTGATGGGTTTGGTTCACATAGGAGGAGGCTTCCGAAAGCTCATGGGGAAATTCCACCGCCTTCCATTCCTTTTTGCCGTGAGCTTTCGGAAGCCTCCTCAGATGGATGGATGGATGAGTAGAGGATGGATGGATGGATGGATGAGTAGAGGATGGATGGATGGATGGATGGATGAGTAGAGGATGGATAGATGGATGGATGGATGGATGGATGGATGGATGATAGTGTAGGGGTACTGAGCGTCCACAGGAGTGATTTTACAATTGTGGAAAATATTGCAGACAGACAGAGGGGTACAGAGGCTCCTGGCCCCATGTCAGGACTGAGAGAGAATGTATTTTCCAACGGGTCCACGTCGTGGGGCTTACAGATCTTTCGCAAGGCAAGCACGTCAGAGAGATGTGTCATAATCAATAGGTACTATCATAAGCGAGGAGCATAACACATAAGCAGTGAGGTGAGTCAGCATCTGTCCTAGTGCTAATCTGACTTCCAACACCCCCCCCAAGTCCTCCCCAGGGCTGCTACCTTGTACGGGGGTTGAGCTACAGAAATGGATGGCTCTGGTCCACAGAGAACCTCAGGCACAGCGAACAGGCAGACTCATCCTTGATGACCGTTCCTTTTGGGGGGGTTTGGAGGAGCTGTGTCCATCACGAGAATGCATATTAAGATTTATTTATGTCTCATAACCGTGAGGGTCTTCCCCCCACCGGAGCCAGCTTTCTAGAGCCATAATCATGAACGTAAAGGGTTCAGCTGCATGACATTCTCACCCAGCCCTCAGTGTGGCACATGATAGATAGATAGATAGATAGATAGATAGATAGATAGATAGATAGATAGATAGATGAAACAGAAATATAGATGTAGGTGTAGGTATAAATGTAGGTGCTATAGATATTGATACAGATAGATGGATGTTGATGCAGGTGTTGGTATAGGTTTAGATTCAGACACAGATGCTATAGATTCAACTATTGATCTAGTGATAAAGCTACAGATATATAGATCATATGTGTGTTGATAGAGGTGATATGGATAATGATGTACATAGAGATGACAGAGATGATATGGGTGCTGATAGACAGAGATGATATGGGTGCTGATAGACAGAGATGACATGGGTGCTAATGTAGAGATGACAGAGACGTTATGGGTGCTGATTGAGACAGAGGAGACAGAGAGATGATATGGGTGCTGACAGAGATGATATGAGTGTTGATAAAGAAATGACAGAGATGATATGAATGTTGATAAAGAGATGACAGAGATGATATGGGTGCTGATAGAGATGATATGGGTGCTGATAACAGAGATGACATGGGTGCTAATGTAGAGATGACAGAGACGTTATGGGTGCTGATAGAGACAGAGGAGACAGAGAGATGATATGGGTGCTGACAGAGATCTAGATGATGTAGATACAGATGATAGAGATTGCACAGCGTGTCTTTGAATCCTGTCACCTAGCCTCCCCTGGACTGTAGGATTCGGCCCCTCCGTCTATCAGCAGTTCAGGGCTGGTGGCCTCGGCTCCCCTGCTGCTCCCCCACGTGAGCCCACTGGCACCTATGTTCCCACCTCATAATTCATACCTGCCCTTCATCCGTAGGCATCGTCAGGGGAGACCAGCCCCCAGCCCAGTTGCTGGATGAGGTGGACACCTCGGACGAGGACTCCCTCGGAGGCCCTGGGATGCCCAGTCCCCACAGGAAACAGGGAAGCCAGGCTGTGTCCGAGAGCCAGGTAAAGGCCCGTCCGATAAACAGCAAATCCAAGCTAGTGCCTTGCAGTGTGGGGAGAGGGGAGACTAAGCAACCACAGGGATCAGTGGACTCTGCTCCACCCTGACTCCCACCTGTGGGGGGTCCCCGGGGCTGAGGGAGCCAGAGGCTCCCTCTGAAAGGAGAGGAGGGAGGGGGTTTCTCTAAAAAGAATACAGAACCACAGCTGGTCTGAGGTGGGCCTAAGGGACATTTCCAGGTTCTGGAGCCCCTCTGGGGAGCCCTGGGGAGAGGCCAAGCTCACAGGCCCTCTCAAAGTGAGCACCCCCACTACAGAGGGTCTTCTGGAAAGACCTGGAGACAGACTGTGTACAGCTGCTGGAAGAGCCCTGGTGGCACTGAGGGTAAAGCGCCTGGCTGGAGTTCTAGAAGCCCCAACCGCTCCACGGTGTGTGTGTGTGGGGGGGGGGGGGGGGGAAGGTGTCGTCATCAACCTCTGTCATGACCACCACCGTTGGCCTCCGTGAGGCAGTGCTGCTCCGTCCTGAAGGGACCCCACACCAGGTTTTACATTTTGTTCCCAGTGAAGCAGACTTGCCCCTCTTTCTGTGCCTAGCACGGGTCGGCATGCTATCGACCGCCGACCTGGCCCTGGGGATGCTGACCAAGCCGTACAGAACACACGTCCCCAGCTCTGGGGAGGGCATTCTCGGCGCCTCAGAAACAGGCCTTCCTGGGGACTGTGGGGCAGGGACCCTGGCCCTGGAGCTGCGAGGAGTTACCCTGCAGGCTGAGCTCACCTGGCTGTACTTCTCAGAGACTGCACTTCACAGAGACTGCGACCTATACGTATACGCAGTGCATATGTATGTGTGTATGTATGTGTGTGTATATATGCCGTGTAAATGTGTGTGTATGTGTGTATGTGTGTGTGGATATGTCTGTACATGTGTGTATGCAGCATATATGTGTATGTGTGTGTGTATGTATGTATGTATGTGGGTGGGTGGGTGTCACACCCAGTCACCCCTCAGATTGGGGAAGGTGTGCCCCCGCCTGACCACGGCCTGACTCACATCCTGATAAAAGGCCACACCCAACACTGGAGGGACCATGGGAACCAGCGTCCTTGGGGGCGGGGCGTATGTGTGTCTGGGTGTGTATTTGTAAGATCCTTGACCACCCTGTGTCCAGCCAGGCCACGGGCGCCATTTTCCCTGCCTCCTGCGCTGTGCCCCTTGTTCGTCATTCC
>PVJH01047357.1:0-11341 GCA_004026705.1 Nesogale talazaci
TCTCACTCCCCAAGCTGCAGCTTCAGTGCTGACCTCCAAGGCAAACTTCCCTGCGGGGAGAGGCATCTGTCCATGAAGTTGGGATTGGGGCTGTGTGCTCAGATTCCTCCACTGACTCCCTGCTCCATGCCATCACATCCTAGAGCACCAGGTTTAAGTTTGGTCCCTCTTTCCCTGTGACGAGATAAACAATATGTTCCTCTTTGGTGGGTTAGTACCCCATTCCTCCTCTACACGTCCCCCCCCCAATGCACACATCACTGTTGGCTACCATATGTAGCCCTGGATTTGATCTGGCCCCTGCCACACTACCTGGGCCTGTCCCCAGGAATTTCTGTATCCAGTAGCTTTTTCCCTATGCCCCTTTTGCATTTTTTAAAAGCTTACCTCAGCAGACTCATGTTGTACATGTTCTTTTACACTTGGCTTTACTTAGCATAATTTCCTCCAGTTCTTTCCATGCAGCCATGTGCTTCATGAGTTCATCACTACTTTTCAGCGATGCATAGTACTCCATTGTGTGCATTTTAATCCATTCGTCAATTATCAAGTACATTTGTACATATGTTGTTGACATCATTTTTTTCCAATTTTTATATTGGTTGCTCATGCCTCTCTTATCACAATCCCATCCATCCGTTCATTGTTGCCATCATCCCATCACATTCAATACATTTTCTTTCTATTTGAGCTCTTGGTTTCAGCTCCTCTTTTTTTCCCCTTCCCCCCCCTCCTCTCATCCTCGTGAGTCCTTGGTAAGTTATAAATTATTATTATTTTCATATCATACACCATCCTCTGTTTCCCTTCACCTATGTTTCTGTAGTTTGTCATCCTGACCGGGAGTGGGGGGTGGGGTTATACATCAATCATTGTGATTGGTTCCTCCTTTCTCTCCCTACCTTCCCCCTACTCTCATGATCCCACTATTCCCATTACTGTTCCTGAGGGCTTACCTGTCTTGGATTCCATGTGTTGAGGGCTCTTATCTGTACCCGTGTGCATGTTCTGGTCTAGTCAGATTTGTAAGATAGAACTGGGGTCATGATAGTGGTGGGCAGGGGGAGGGAGCATTAAGGAGCTAGAGAAATGCTGTGTGTTTCGTTGGTGCTATGTTGCACCTTTCCTTGTGACCCTTCTGTGAGGGGATGTCCAATGGTCTACAGATGGGCTTCGGGCCTCCACTCCAGGTTCCCTAGTTCACATCGATAAGATTGTTTGGGGTCTTTTGACACCCGATACCTAGTCCTGTCGGCACCTCATAATCACACAGGCTGATGTGCAACCTCAGTGTCTTTTATTTATTATTCTGAGAATGGGCCCAAAGGCTTCACTAGACTTCCAGCAGACCAAACCCACTGGAAACCAGTCAATTTTTACTCCTAGAATGCATATAGAGGACTTCCAGTAGGCTGATGATGAAAATAAAGGTTAAGACTCCTGTCCACCAACACTTCCTTCCAACAGAATTCCAGATTATAAAGAAGCTACCATCCTTACCAAGAGGTGGAGCTCAACTCTTCTTTCCTGGAACGTTGGTGGGGTTTAATGATCCCTCTTTAAATAGCAGAGTAAATATTTCCATGACCTGACTCAATTTGATGGTGGTCGGTTTATTTTATTTAATTGGCCTATAAGGATAGTTATTTACATTTATAGGCCATTTATATTAAATAAATCTGTCATCAAGTTGATTTGAACTCTTAGTGACCTTATAGAACTGTCTCTGTGGGTTCCCGAGACTGCAAATCTTTCCAGGAACAGACAGACTATAGAGTGGCTCACAAAGCATCACCCATACACCACCAGACCTCCTGTCATAGAGCCTGGATGACTCACACTGGAGAACCCTGGCAGGCAGCAGAGTCTCATGTCAGCCCGATAGAACATGCTAATGTCACTTAGTCTGCACAGCCATGGTGAGGTGGTGTGTTGCCAGGGTTCTCTAGAGAAATAAGACCAGGACACTTGTGATTTTATATAGATATAGATGTACACAATATGAGAAATAAACACCTAATTAATCTATAGAATGGTACAAACGGCTCAGTGAAACTCACTTCTGTGAGACACTCAATACTCCGGCAGTCCTTCAAGTCATGAGGGCTCTCAGGTGCAAGTCAAGGAAATAGACAGCTGAGTCCTCTGTAGAGCAATTCAGGCAATCCAGCTATAGGAAGCAAACAGCAAGGCTGCTCACCAACAGTCAGCCAGATGACAGGGTCCAACAACCTGCAGCTCAAGCAATGGATACTCCAGTAGCAATGGTGAAGCAGGTCTTGAAGTAACCGCAAACAAAAGGGACATGGTCCACAGGTTGTGTTCGTGAGTTAAGACAGAGAACCAGCTAAGGCAGCTGCACACTGGTCTGATCATTAAAGGGCAAGAGACAAGAAAGGAGAGGCTCACCAAGCCATTTATCTCTCTGTCCTTCCACTGCTCTTCAATTTATCCCACATGTGCTCATTGACCAGGTCGACACAATAAACCTACCTATCACAGGGTCATCCTTCCTGAAACAACCATAGTCCCTATCTAATCTTGACACAGCAGACCAATGCAAACAGAGCCACAGGCTACCAAACACCAAACCTTGTGTCACCATAGCCCAAAATCAAAACACAGACAACAAATTAACACAAGTTACAGAGATTGAGTCTCTCTGAGTGCAGGAGGCTGGACATCTGGATTCAGGCATAGTTCTAGCAGGGAGTCCTTCCTGGGCTCTGGAAGTTTCCAATGGTCCATACTCCTTGACTGGAAGACTATTTTCACAAGGTGTCTGTCAGCCCCTGCAATTCTGGGCAGTGCGTCCTTTTAATCACACAACAAAGTGATTGACAAGACAAAGAAAGCCTTGTCTCTAAACAGAATTCAATCCACAGCAATGGGAGTTAAGATTCCTACAGGCATTTTCTCAGGGCACATGGTCTCTATCAACAGCTGGATGGTACTCTCTCCAACTGTCAAGGCCAGGGCCAAGAAGACAGGCTGAGAGCAAGCCCTGCCACACACCAGAGGAGCATTGGGTGGGCTGAGGATGGAATCCACAATCACAAAGGCCTAACACCAACACTACTGCCATGGAGTCAATCTCTGTTCACAATGAATGGGCAGGATAGCATAGAACTGCTGCCCAGGGTTCCCAGCTGTCCTCTTATTTGAGCAGCCTAAACACCTGATCAGCCATTCAGATTCCTTCCAGGATGGTTGGCAGGCCATTCATCCAAGCCCCCATCAGGTCCTGTGCGATCTGCCTGCAAATCACAACTCAAGCCTGTCCCCATCCCACTGCTGTTAAGAAAGCAAAAACAGTTGCTATTGAGTGGATGTTGAACCCTTGTGGCCAGGACTCACGGTGGTTCCGTGAGGGTCCGAGCAGGACTCTGCTCCATGGTGTGTTTGATGGCTGATGGTCTGGACACAGACCACCAGGACCCGCTTCCACGTGACTTTGTAGACTGTGTGCCCAGCCCTTTGAGTAGCAGCTGAGGTGGTGGTCATTTGCACCATCCGGGGAGTCCTTCACGGCTGTAAGCTACCACCTCGACTTGGTCAGCGTTGAGAGGTTCCTGGAGCAGTCTACAGACCCGGCATCCTCTGTGCAGTCTACAGCCAGGTGTCTGCCATGGAGTCTTGGTCTTGAAGGTCTTTTTCTCTCCTTTTGGTAGCCGCTGCTTTGTCAAGCATGATGTCCTTCTTTGGGGCCTGGTTCCTCCTGATAACACATCCACAGTCTTTGAAAAGAAGCTTTCAGGAAGCATGCTGGCTGTACTTCTTCCCAGCTTTGCTCATTCTTCCTGCAACCTAGGAATTCATGCGGAGTTTTTCACCAACATCACGATTCAAATGCACTTCATGGGTCACCCTTAACCAGTGACCAACATTCACATGCATATGAGGCAATTGAAAACACCGCAGCCTGGGTCAGGCCCATCTCAGTCTTCAGGAACTTCTTTGCTTTTTAACATCATGGAGAGGTCTTTTTGCAAAAGATTCTAATCCATCTTATCATGATAGAGCTTATGGGTCCAGGTGTGAGGATTTCTGTCTCCTCGGGGTGCCATATACACAGAAGGCTGACGTCTTAGATCTTTGTCCATAAGTGCTTCAAGTCCTCTTCACATTTAGCAAGTCTGTTTGGGTCATCACAGACTGTTCTTGGATCTGCCTCCAGTCCGACAGAGTCCAGCCAGCTTCAGGGGAGGATGCAGATATCATTGCTGATATCGCTCGGATCTTGGCTGGAATCACAGAAGACCAGAAATATATTCACCTGTGCTTAATTAACTACGCAAAGGCCTTCAACTGTGTGGGTGATAACAAATTCTGAGTAACCGTGGGAAGAATAGAAATTCCAGAACACTCCACATGTGCAATCTGTGCATAGACCAGGAGGCAGAACAAGGGAATCTTGGGTGGGTTGGTATGGCACAGGAATAATTAAGATGGAATTTTTTTCTAAAAGATCCCAAGAGGCATAGTGGGTCATGAGTTGGGCTGCTTATCACAAGGTCAGCAGTTCAAAACCACCAGCCACTCTGCAAAAGAAAGATGAGGCTTCGGTGCCCGTACAGAGAGAATCTCCTACAGGGGCAGTTATACTCTGACCACTCTGAGCCAAGGTTGACTTATGGCCTTGTTATTGTTTCGTGTGTGTGTTTAGGGATCCGGTATCAAACATCAAAGAACTAAAATTATATTATTATAAATGAGGAGGAGTTCAGATTGGGGACCCAAAGCCCATCAATAGGTGAAGCAACATCCTCTTACAGAGGGTTGCCGTGAGGAGATGAGCCAGTCAAGGTACAATGTAGTAACAATGAAATGTGCAACTTTTCTTTGGTTCTCAAATGTTTCCTCCCACTGACTATCATGATCCCAACTCTACCAGACAGATTCAGCTAGATCAGGAGATGTACACTGGAGTCGGAAACATGGGGAATTTAGGGTAGATGATCCCTCAGGACTAGTGGGGGGAGTGGTGACACTGGGAGGGTGGGGGGGTGGGGAATAGAAAGGGGGAACCAATTTCAGGGATCTACATGTGACCTCCTCTTTGGGGTGCGGACAACAGGGGGGGTTGGTTGGTGAGGTGACACCTTGGACAGTGTACGATATAAAGAGGTAATAGCAATTTGTAAATTATTAGAGGTTCATGGGGGAGAGGGAGGGGTGGGGGGAAATAGGGAGAACTGGAATTTTTTTTAAAAAAAAAGAAGAACTAGAGGAAAGGGGGAAAGAGGAGCTTATGGCGGGGCTCAAGTAGAAAATGTTTGGAAATGAATGCAGCAACATGTGCAAATATGCTTAATACAAATGATGTAGTGAATGTTATAAGAGCTGTAAGAGCCCCCAATAAAATCTGTATTTAAAAAAAAAGATTATTATGATGCATTTTATTCTTTTTTTTTTTTTTAGGGCATCACTTCCCGGGTGGTGGGAGTAGGAGGCCCAGCCGTTGCCCCTGTGGAGCTGGAATTGAACCTCCATCCCAGTGGGCTGCAGTCCACGCACAACCACTACGCCACTGGGGCTCAGCCCCTATTATGATCATTTTCTACACCAAAACTTTACTGCTGTCAGGTTGGTTCCAGAGCAGAACTCTTTTGGTGTCTACCTGACGTAGAACAACCTGGTTCCCCAGCAGAAGGGAGGAGGAAACGTTCGTTTTATTGGATCCTATCTGAAACCCAGGAGCCCGGATGCATAGTGCTTAGTGCATAGTGGACCGCCGATCAAAAGGTCAGCCTTTGGAAACTGTGGGTGATTCCAAGATGAGACTCTCTACTCCCATCAACAGTTACAGTCTCGGAAACCCACAGGGTCGTTTCTAGTGTGTCTTACAGGGACATCAATTAATCTTCTTCCACTCCGCGGCAATGAGTTTGGGCGGAACGCCCGGCTTCCTGTAGTTCTCAAGACAACCACTCGGGGACAGCATGAGCCCACTCCTTGCCCTTTCCAGCCTAGACTCGGTTGCACGTAGGTTTTTGCTGCGAAAGGGAGGGTCCCTGCCCCTCCTTAAACCATTTCCTCCAAGACAGCCTTTGTCGGGCCTGGGGGGGCCCTGGAGGAGATGGATGCGTACAAGGGCCCGCAGTGGTCTGTCGGGCAGCTGGGTGGGTGGGGGCAGGCTGTTTGGGGCAGGCCTGAGGTGTCTGCCCACAGTCAGGATTTGAAAATGCACCAAGAATCAGCTTCCTGCTCCAGGCCCATGTTACCGGCAGAGGCCGCTGGCTCACCCTTGGGGGGCAGGGTGGGGGTGCTGGTGTCGTCGATGGTTGCCCCCGTCTCCAAGGACACATTCATTGCTGGAAGGGCAGTGGACATTGGGTAGTGGGTTTTCTCACTAGTCTGTCTGGGTAGCCATGTTATAGGCATTGCTTCCAGAAGCTGGTCCTTCGACCTCTAGCCCTCCCACTGTTGTGCGGACTAAATTTTTCATAATCTCCCTTTGGGGCTTAATCCACCAGAGTTCGTCTCTGCTGCCTTCTGTGTATAAGCATACACCCTGTCAGACCACTAGATCCCCAGGGCTTCATGTGCTAAGTACGGGGCATCTTTCAATTGCCAAGCAAATCTGAAACAGCAATTTGCATCCGATAGAGAGGGCAAACTTACTCAGAGAAATCAGAGCAGTTTGCTACGGCCACACCAGCTTGGAACAAGCAGAACCTCAATTCTCACAGAAAGTGTGCCATCTTCAGGAGCCTGCCTTCTATCTCTCCCGCATGCAGGGCCCTGGGCAGGCCGGCCGTCTGCCACAGTCTGCTGCCCCCACATAGTGGGGATGGCATTGCTGTGGGGTCCAGTTGACTTCTCCTCACAGTGACCCAGAGTTCCACAGCATCGAGCGCCACCCAGCCGGGGGCCACGCGACCTCCGCTCTGGTGTTTGAGCCACCAGCGAAGCCCTGGTGTCGGTCCATCTGGGGGAGGGCCGTCCCCTTGCCCAAGGGACTGGTCTCTGTGACAACGTGTCCAAAATACAGGAGGGAAGATTCTCCACTCTTACCTCCAAAGAGCTCTCGGGCTGGACTCTGAAGACAGGTCTGGTTGTTCTTTGAGCCCTCCATGACATCGTCCGTGTGCACACGGTGGTGACTTGTGGGTCAGCTTGTGGTCCTGGGGGGGCTTGGGTGTCGCTGTGGTGCTGGAAGCCATGCCACTGGGTATTTTCAAATGGCGCCAGAGAGTCCACCCAATGTGACCAGGTCTCAGCAGAACTTCCAGAGTAAGCATGGACGACGAAACAGGAGCAGGCTGCCCACATCTAAGGAGCTGGGCTCTGGAACCTGGATGGAGTCAAGTCCGTCTAGGTGCCCTCAAGTTGGTGGCCATGCACAACAACCCTGCCCACCACCGAAGACGCCATTGCTCTCACAGCTGGTGCTCGGTAGACCCCCCCGCACACGCGCAAAGGAAATGCCACTGCCTCCTGCCCTGGCAGTGGGGAGAGGGGGATGAAGTGTGTGTGTCTCGGAGATGCCCTGCACCCCTTCTGGACCCTTCCTCCTCCTCACCGCCCTCTCTCCAGCTTTGCCGCCCTGTGATGAAGAACCAGCCTGTGAATCGGCACCGGCAGCAGCGGAGTGCACTGTCTGTCCTTGGAAGGCAGAGGAGGGCGAAGCTGTGCCTTTCAGAGCTCCCGACTGCCTGACAGGTCTCAGAAGTCAAGGTTATTGCCGTGGCAGGAATCTGGAGTCTGAACAGTATCTCTGCATCTTTTGCCTGTCTGAAGCATGTCCTTCCCCAGCCTCCACTTAAGCCCCCGTCCCCACACAGCAGCCCTTCGGAGGAGTCACGCGTCACTGTGCAGTAGTGCTTTCCCTGTCTGGTTGACTCCTTTGTGCCCTGAGGAGGACTCCGCAGGAACTGCCTGCTGCCCCTGAGTGGACTCTGGTTCACGGACACCACACAGGATGGCCAGAACTGCTTCACCGAGGAGCCTGGTGGTGCAGCAGGTTAGGCTCGGGGCTGCTCACCCCAACATCAGCATTTCAAATCCACTGGCTGCCCTGGGAAAACGATCAGGTTCTCTGCTCCCCTGGAGGGTGAAGACTTGGGGACACACGGGGGCAGTTCTGTCCTCACCTGTAGGGTCCCTATGAGTTGAAATCCCTTTGTTGGCACGAGAGAACTGCCCCCCCTCCCCCCAGGGTTGGTGAGACTGCAGGACTTCCAAGTGTCCTGCATTTCCAGGGCTCAGGGCTCCTTCTCCAAATGCTAGCTCTTCTATCTGCTTCTCTGTAGCTGTGTGACCTTAGGCAAGTCACCAAAGCTCTCAAGCTCAGCCTCCTCACCTGTGCAAGGTGGTTGTGAGTAAGGACTGTTTGATTGATTAGGGTCTTTAGTGATCCCAGGTACAGCAGAGCCCCAGACTGCCCAATCCTCCCCCATCCTCACAACTGTCCTTATGTTTGACCCTACGGCGGCAGCCACCGTGCCAATCCATCTTGTCCAAGGTCCTCCTCTCTTTCACTGCCCTTTACTGCTCCCGGGACTGGCCTCTCCTTACATGCCCCAGGCACCTGAGACCCAGTCCCGCCACCCTTGCCCCTAGGGAGCCCTCTGGGCGCCCTTCTGCCAAGTCAGAGTCGCTCGTCCTGTGGACAGTCCGTGGTGCTTTCAGCCGGACCGCAAAGTTGCCGGGAAGCTTCGGTCTCAGGAAGCCGGTGTGCCCAGCACAGGCAAACACCAAGGGGATGTCAAACTCTGAACCAGGGAGGAGAATTCAACCAAACAAGCCCCTGAGCAACCAACGGGAGACCCAGAGAGAGGAAGCCCCCTGTGCTGGGCAGAGGCAGCCCCCCAAGGTCAGAGGCGGGAGCCGGGTGTGGCCCTTTCCTTTGGGACACATCAGTCCTGCGGCCTGTCGGAATGACTAATTGTCAGAAGTCATGACCATGTCCCTCTTCCTCATCTGCTTTCTTGTGGATGCTCAGCTGAAACCCGTCCTTGCTGGGGACCTGCTAGCACTCGATCTAATGGCAGTGGTGCTCACAGCATGTAAGCAAGCCACCAATAGACTGACAGATGCTGGAATGCACCCTTAACATCTCCATGTAATAAGTTATAGGGGAATAAAGTTACCCGCAATCTTAGTATCACACATATTTTGAAGGTCGACACTGAATTGCTTCCTATATTTTTATATAAGCTTTATAGCCAATTTATTTAGTTACCTTTGTCTTTCTATTTTATTGCTATTTTTATTAAAAGTTCATTTTATTGGGGGCTCTTAAAACTGAGGCAACAATCCATATGGCAAAATCGTATCCAGGGCTGAGCCCCGGTGGCGTAGTGGTTGTGTGTGGGACTGCGGCCCACAGGGTTGACAGTTCGAATCCAGCAGCAGCTCTCCAGGAGCAAGGCTGGGCTTCCTACTCCCACCAGGGCAGTGATAGGACCAAAAAAAAATCTGGTGTACATCTTTTTTACACCCTAGTACTTAGCTAGGACATATACCCATCGTTGGAAGTGAACATTTTAAAAGCTTTTGTAGGGTTGAGCCCCGGGGGCGTAGTGGTTGTGCGCGGGACTGCGGCCCACTGGGATGGAGGTTCCATTCTGGCTCCACAGGAGCAAAGGCTGGGCCTCCTACTCCCACCACCAGAGGGCAGTGATACCTAAAAAAAAAACTTAAAAAAAATTGTATCCAGCATATTTGTACATATGCTGCCATCATTATTTTCTAGATGCTTACTTTCTGTTGAGGCCTTGGTATCAACTCCTCTTTTTTTTACCTCACTCCCACCTCATGACCCTTGATAGCTTAAAAATTATTATTTCCATATCTCACACTGGCCATTGTCTGCCTCTCCCCATGGTTTCTCTTGTTCGTTCCCCTGGATGTGTCTGTGTGTGTGTTTACATGTCAATCGTTGCAAGCAGTTACCCCCCTCCTCCCCTCCTCTCTCCACTTTCCCCCTACCCTTCTGGGATCACTATTCCCATTCCTGTTCCTGAATTCCGTGTGTCGTGAGCTCTTAGCTCCTATCTGCACCTATGCCCATGAGCCCTTCTCGCCTACAATGAAAGGAAGGACTGGAATCCTGATATAGGCAAGTTAAAATGCACACACACACACACACACACACACACACACATTTTTCTATTCAAAACGTGCTCTGCTTCTGCAAAGCCCTGTCCCTCCAGCACGGCCTTCAGTGATTGGCTCTTTCGAGGAGGCCACATGTGTCCCTGGGGTGACATGACATCATCTCAGCTGCTGGATCCTTCCAGCCCCTGAGCTCCCAGCTCTGCCGGTTCTGCCGGCAGGCGGGCGGGGACCTGTGCTGAGCCTTGGGAAGGGTCTAGACCCCTGATCTCCAGACGTGCAGCTGTGTCTGCAGCACTTCCTGTCAGTCCCTGTGCAACTGCAGGCTCTCCTGAACCAGCACCCTCCCCGCCCCCCCATATCCCCTTCCTGGAGGACGGCGGTGGGTGGCCCTCTCCTCCCCTCCATGAGGAGGAGTCTCGGGGGACATGGAAGGAGACATTACCCAGCCACCTGCAGGCTGGTGTTCCTCCACGTGTGGCCCGAGGACCTCTGGCATGGACACCTCGCCGCCCTCCACCTGCAGGATCCAAGGCTCTGGGGCTGAGGGGCAGGCTCTGTGCCCCAGAGACCCCGGTCCTGTGTGGCTGAGATGTGGTCATTCTGTATGCATGGTATTATAACCCTGGACTTCATGCCTGTGGCCAGATCCCATTTTGCAGGGAGTTCTCTGTTACGCCAATGAGGGCAGGATTGGGCAGAGTCATCCCTTTGTTTCCTTGGGGTCTGCTGTGCAGCAAGACAAAACCCCGATCCCCTCTCCGGGTGCTTCCTCAGGGCACCAGTGCCCTCTCAGACCCGGGGAGGGCTCCCATGACCATCTGCAAGCAGTCAGAGAGCTCTCTCTGGGGTGGGGGGGGGGCAGAGCCGAGGTCAGAGGCTCTGAGACTACGGCGCGGACACTGGGGTGCCATCTCCTCTCCTGGCCGAGACTATGGGACTTCCAGACACATTGACAGACAGGCGGTCGGGCTTCGGAGGCCCCAGAGGCTGGAGCCAGAACACCACGTGGCTGAGAGGCGGAGGACCACAGAGAGAGGACCAACCCTGGGGGTTTCCAAGTCTATATGAGGCCCCACCTTTTTTTTTTTTTTTAAAGAAGCTGTAATCTTTTTTAAACATCATTTTATTGGGGGTTCTTACAACTCATATTACAATCCACACATCGTTTGTATCAGAGGTATTCGTACATTTATTGCCATTGCCGTTTTCCAGACATTTACTTTCTATTGAGCCCATGGGATCAGTTCCTCTCCCCCCACTCCCCCAGCCATGGCCC
>PVJH01047358.1:0-11374 GCA_004026705.1 Nesogale talazaci
GGGAGGCGAGGCCCGCTGGCCCCCAGGAGCTCTGATATTTGAAGTGGGGTTTGTTGCTGCTGCTGTTAACCACATACCGTTTCCTTTCTGCAATCACGACAGTACACTCTCTTCTCGAAGTCAAGAGACCAAGTTGTCGGTCCCACTTCCTGTCTGTCCTTCCACAAGTCACCTTCCCTTTCAGAACCCCGGGTTTCTCGCCTGTCAAAGGAGAGGGAAGATGGAGCTGGTGTCGAAGTGTCAGGCAGCGCACACATGCTATCTATCACCCAGCGGGGAGGGATCCGTCTCTTCTCTCCTTATCTTTCTCCTCACGGCACTTAGGACAAACCCTTACTAAATGGGCTTCGAGGAGCTTTTAAGCCGCTGGCCTGTATACATGCCAGGCACAGAAACAGACCTGGGCTGGGGCTGTGCAATATATTTATGGAGTGTGTGCTTTGAGCGCCTTTAAAAATAATCTCAGCTGTCAAGCGCTGGCCGCACCAGGGCTCTGGAAAGCGACTCCGCTTATCAATGGCTCCTTCAGGTCCACCATGCCCCGCATTCCTCGGGAGGTGGCATGGCTGGTGGTGGGAGTGAGGCTGTTTATCATTTTTCAGATTAAAATGTCACTGGGTGCTCCTCTAAAACTGCTGACCTGTCTCAAAGGCCCACTTCTGACAGGCTGTTCCTGGATCCAGCGAGTCCAGTGGGTGCTGGGCCAGGGCCGGAGGAGCCCCACATCTGCCTTTCAGCCCCCAGGGGCTCAGCGATGAATAATTTGGCCTTGTCGGAGCCCTGAGTCACGTTTTTGTAGAACTACAAGCTTGAGACGAGATAGCTAATGCGATTTGCATGGTTGCATTTGAGGGAAAAGGGGGAACCAGAAAGACTTGTTAGTAAGGTGTGTGTGTGTGTGTGGTGTCTATGCACAAATACGTTCTGAACATTAGAACCATTTGAGAAATAAGTATAAAAATGGTCAGGGGAGCCTGGTAAGAGCTACCAACAAGGAGTCTAAGGTAAAAAATGTCCTGGCTTTGATCGTGGGGGTGGTTGCTTGAGTCTTGTGAAAGTGATTCAGCTTTTGAAATGTATGTTATGTGAACTGAATGTTATTGAAATTGTTAAAATAAATGAATTGCTACATTTTTAAAAGAAATACAAATGGAAGCCGTAAAGAAAAGAGCATCAACTTAAAAAAAAATCATTTTATTGAGGTCTCACACGACTTACCATAATCCATACATACCTCGTGTCAAGCACATTGTACATTTGTTGCCATCATCATTCTCAAAACATTTTCTTTCTATTTGAGCCCTTGGTAATAGCGCCTCAAATTTTCCCCTCCTTCCCCCATCCTCCCTTCCTCATGAGCCCTTGATAATTTATAAATTATTATTTTTTTCATGTCTTACACTGTCCGATGTTTCCTTTCACTCACTATTCTATTGTCTGGTCCTCCAGGGAGGTGGCTATATGTAGATTACTGCAATTGATTTCCCTTTTCTACTCACCTTCCCTTCCCCTCCTGGTATGGCTAGTCTCAGTATTGGTCCTCAGGGGGTTATTTGTCCTGGATTCCCTATGTTTCCAGTTCTTATCTGTAGCAGTGTACATTCTCTGGTCTAGCCAGATTTGTAAAGTAGAATAGGGTCATGATAGTGGGGTGGCAGTGGGGAGGAAAAATTAAAGAACTAGAAGAAAGTTGTTGGTGCTATACTGCACCCTGACTGGCTGTGAAAGGGAATGTCCAGTTGCCTACAGATGGGTTTGGGTCCCCAATCTGCACCCCATTTCTTTCATAATGATGAGATTTTTTTTGTTCTTTGATGCCTGATACCTAATCCCATCGACACCTTGTGATCACGCAGGCTGGTGTGCTTCCTCCACGTGGGTTTGTTGCTTCTCAGTTAGATGGCCGCTTGTTTATTTTCAAGCCTTTAAGACCCAAGGCATTATATCTTTTGATAGCTAGGCACCATCAACTTTCTTCACATTTGCTTATGCAACCACTTTGACTTCAGCAATTGTGACAGGAAGGTGAACTTCATGGAAAGTCAGTTTAATAGAAAAAAAAAGTTCTTGCATTGAGGGAGTACTTGAGTAAGGGTCCAATGTCCATATGCTACCTTCATATTAAACCTATAAATATATGTACATAGATTTATCTCCCCATCATCATATATAAATATATTTACATGTGTACATGCTTGTATTTAGACCTCTATAAATGCCCTTTGTTTCCTAGTTCTTTCCTCTATTCCCTTTTACTTTGCTCTTGCCCACTGTCATGCTCAATCTTCATTTGAGTTTCAGTAATTTCTCTCAGTTACATTACCCTGGATCAATCCCTACCAGGCCTCTCACACCTACCTAGCCACTGGTTTTGGATCACTTGTTGTTCCCTTGTCTCTGGGTTGGTCAACACACATCCTCCCCCCTCCCCATTTCCAATACCCCACCCTCCCCACCATCGGTCCCCTTGTTTTCTACTCCAGTCTAATCATCCAGCCTATCTTAATCCAGATAGACCTGTAGAGATAATAATATGCACACACAAAAAAAGAGTTAAACAAAGCAACAAAAGAAAAAGCAACAACAAAAATCCAAGGACAAAGGAAAAAAATGAAAGTTCAAGGACGGGGCTGAGCCCCAGTGGTGTAGTGGTTGTGTGTGGGACTGTGGCCCACTGGGTTGGCGGTTCAAACCCAGCAGCAGCTCTCCAGGAGCAAGGCTGGGCTTCCTACTCCCACCAGAGGGCAGTGATGCCCCCCCCCAAAAAAAGTTCAAAGACTATTTGTCCACCTTTAGGAGTGTTTTTCACTGGAGTCTGATTGTGTGCCACTCCCTGGCTGCCAAGTCTATTTTCGGTACTCCGTGGGGACTTTTTTGCTCTGCTCCCCTTGCAGTTCTGTTGCATGCCCTTAGTGTTTAGTCTCAGTGTGGTGGGGTCAGATTGGGCACAATGCCCACACTGTGTCTCCAGTGTTGTCCTCCAAAGTGCTATAGGTCAGTGAGGGGTCTTATAGTGGGGCCAGCCAGGTCCTTTCTGTGCTTTGGCTGCTCTGAGCAGGAATATCATCCTCCAAGCTTGGTGCTCCACTCTCTCTTTCTCTCCCTTCCTTTACTCTTGTGTTTTCTGACCAGACATGTCCCTCTCCCTGAGCTGAAGCTTCAGTGCTGTCCTCCGAAGTAAATTCTTCTGAGGGGAGGAAGTGCTGTCCATTTCGTTGGGATTGGGGCTAGCCCCTGAGGGCTCTTCATTAGTTCCCTACTTCATACCTTATGTTGCATTCACATTCTGGAGCACCAGGTTGAAGTCTGGGCCCTCTTTCCGTATGGAGATATAAATAATTCCCTCCCCTTAGTGCCCTGTTCCCTTGCTACCCATGTCTCCCCCCCCCCCTCCTTTTTAGTTGACTATCATGTGTATTCGTGGATTTGGTCTGGCCCCTGCCAAACTACCTGGACCTCACGCCAGGAATGACATTAGCTATTTTTAATGACTTACTGTAAATTTTGGAAAAGACAGTATTGAGTAGTTTGGGAGGTGTATAGTCAGTGGAGTCCCTCATTGGTGCAAATAATTCAGTTCTACTAACTGGAAAGTTGGCAGTTCAAATCTACCCAGCCGTCCCAGCTAGACCACCCTAGCTGTTAGGCTCTGAACGATGACAGCCATGTCCTGGAAACCACATGCAGCACAGTCAGGCCTTCAGCAGCTCAGAACTGCCTCCGCTGCAACTGGTTTCTTATTGTGTTTAGTTTCTTGTAGACTATCATGTCTGCAGTCTCTGGATGCTCATTAACTCTTGGCTGGAATGAACATGGCCCAAAGCATTCTGCACCTAATGACCAAAAGGAAAAGAGCATTAAAAAAAAAATGCTCTCTCTCCTCTGACTTTTAATGTATCTTCAGGCATAATTGCCTTGAGCAACCGTCTTTAAGGATTTGAGGTTTGTAAACTATGATTGAATAAGGACCAAAAGGAAACCACATGATTGTACCAACTAGGGTTTACTGACGGAGCAGGGCCTGCAGAGGAGCCTAATCCTTGACCCAACCTAGTAGCCGAGTCGGGGACCTGGATTTCTGCAGTAGCTGGATGCCTGCAGCTCCCAGGGTAGCCTCTTCCTGAGGGCAAAGAGCTCCCCTTGATGGAGACCCTTTCCTATGATTGAGTCAAGATTCGTCCCTTGCCATTTCCACCTTTGGAGTTTTCTGCACCTACTCCTGCATGAAGTGAAAATTATGCTCTAAGATTTCTCTTTTCCAGGTTAAACCTTTAAGTTCCCTCAACCATTCTACAAATGAGATGGTAGTCTTCAGGCTCTCTGTATTTTAATATGAACATAACACTGCAGATGCGATCTAACCAGATAGGAGTACAGTGAGGTTTCTCTCGTTCTCTCTCTCTCTCTCTGTCTCTCACTCTCCTACTCATGCCACCTGGGGTACACTAGCATATTTTGGCAGCCTTGTCCGACTGCTTCGGCACTTTGACTGGTATCAGTAACATGGTCTATGTCCCTGGCTTCCCAGCTATGCAAGCGACTTTCAGAGAGAGAACGAGAACCCCCAGGTTGTAGAACTCTCCTCTGGGCAGGCACCATTGGAAGATGCCATTCAATTAATTCCTTACAGGGAGAGCACCAACGCTCAGTCAGGGCAAAGTAATTCGACTGGAGCCATCTATAAACCATAAGGGTCTGCTCAAACTGAAGCCCAGGCTGGTCAAAGTCCAGGACGCAGGCCTCCCATACAACACTGCAGGGCCTTGCTCAAAGGTGCTGTTTGTTCTCTGTGTTGGGATTTGTGGGCCAGAGTAGCTCAACCCACCATTCCGGAGAACTGGGTGGGAGGAGATGCCTCCTCTTTAAAAAGAGAATTTGGAATTGCTGATTATAGTCCTGTCTAGACCTACTTTGATGCCTTGGACTGATGGTGTTGGTGAAGAATATTGAATATGCTTATCATCAGAAGAACAAACCTGTCTATCTTGGAAGACTTGCAGCCAGGATGCCCCTTTGCTGTGAGATGATGAGACTTCGCCATGCTCTTGGGAAGACATCGTGCTGGGGAGAGGGTCATCCTTCAGGGGACTGTGGACGGCCACAGTGGGCTTGACCATCACTGTTGTGAGGTTGGCACAGGACCTGGCAGTGTGTCCTCCTGCGGGACAGCAGGCAGAGCCAAACTCTGCCACGGGACAGCAGCAGCAGCAGCAGCAGAGGCCTCTGACCATCTGTAGTCTGCTCCCAGCCTTGCAGGAAGATATTCCTGTCTGTTTCAATGCGGTGCCTTCAGGGGGTGGTGAGACTAGCCAGGGCCACTGACAGCCAAGCCAGAGCAAACTCCTTGCTGCCGGGACAGCCTGCCTCAGAGCTGTCCTGAGAGGTGGGGGAGAGCGAAGTGCTCCTTTGCGCTTCCAAGACTCCCGCACATCGTCACAGGAGCAGACTCCTGCCTCTTCTACAATAAGGTGACCAGGCGTCCCGCATTTTAACAATTTTAACAATGTCCCGTGGCGTTGTAACATGAAAATAAATAGATTGCAATACTCTTTTTGCGCTCTAGGAACATTTTTGTTGCTCCAGATAGACCAAATTTTTAATCAAGAACCCCACCCCCCCTCCACCCTGCTGGTCAATGGTGTCCCGCTTAAAACCTGGTCACTTTATTAACAGGGAGCCTGGGGGATCACTGCACTGCCCGGCCCCATCATTAACATACCTACTGTGTAAAGGAGCATTTAGGGGGGGAAAAATCATTTTTTTCTTTCCAAATTGACTCCAACAATATTCTGTAAAATGTGTGTCTCCTTAGCCGAAGCCTTTTTTGTTGCTAACACAAGTGGCAAGTGTTTATTTTAGAGGCGGCCGCCGACTTGATGATTGTTTGGGAACTCGGTCGAGCTTACATTCGCCGCGCACAGCACAGCACCTCTTATCTCCCTCACCGCGATTGTCTCCCCTGACAGATGAGGAAACTGGCTCACTGAAGGGAAGTGACTTATCTCGAGATTTGGAGCCAGAAAGAAACAGAGCCAGGGTCGAACCTGGTTCTGACTTCCACTTCCTGATTCCCCACCCCCCTTTTTTTTTTCCGACGGTGGTGCCTCTTGATTTAAAGTTTTCCATCATCACACTCACCTCACCGACGCGAAGAGCTGCCAGGGCTGCTGCTTTCGGTGTTGTTTGGTTTAGTCATTTTATTGGGGGCTCACACCACTCTCATCACGATCAATATGTCCATCTGGTGTGTGCAAACCACACTGGTCCATCTGCTGCCATCATCATTCTAGCTGCTTCTGGAAGGTGGACTTCCATGGGGGCAGAGGAAACATTGCCTCGGGTGGGGGAGGGGGGGTTGGTTGAAAAGGCCCTGCCCACTTTATGCTTGGCCCTCATCCTTAGCGGTCTTTACAGAGTCTGGTTAAAATTCTTGGCATCTGAGCAACATCGTGGTGAGAGCCTCAGTCCCTTACAGATGCAGAAGCGTGGAGCCAGGCCTCGGTGGGGCACTGGTACGTAATGAGACCCAGCCCCTTCTGGAACCTTGCAGACCTGCCCTGCTGGTGTCCCTGACATCTCTACTCCTGGCTCACCCTCACTTCCTGTTTGGCCTGCTATCTTGGCCCTCTCTCCACGCCTCAACCTGCCCTTGTGGCCTGGCCCTTTGGAAGGGCTGCTGGCTAACCAGACATTTGCATGACTCTGGCTTCCTTTGGCTGGGCTCCCTCGACCCTGAAAACTCTCTTCCTGGCTCCAGATCCCCAAGGGAATATAGAAACTGCTTCTAGAAACATCCACACAGTAGCTCTCAGCTCCCTAGTGATAAGCTGTTGACAAAGGCCCAACTTTCCTGTTATTAAGAAGCTCTCGCCTTGGGACTTTTGAATCCCTTTAAAGTCACAATCCCTGGGTCCTTGCTGCCCTCCCAAAATAAATGCCCATCTAACTTACCATCCACTCTGGGGCACCTGTAAGAGATGAAGAGATAGGCCTTAAGTCAGCGACCTAGTCAGACATACCATGCTGTCCCTCGACAACCGAAATAAAGGATCCAAGACACCCAGGAAAACAGATGCAGACCATAATCCTAAAACCCTAAAGATCACATGAAAGCATAAATGCAGGGGCTGAGCCCCGTGGTGTAATGGGGTGCATACACGCATACATGCATGCACGCACACAGCAAAAAAAAAAAAAAAAGCATAAATGCAGTAGAGACATAAAAGAATCTCAAGGACCTAACAAAGCTTTTCTCCAACATAAACCCAAACTTTGCGACTGCAAAGAGGGAGCCAGAGCCGTCCACCTGTAAATGAAAATGACAAGATAAAAAGGGGACAAATGATACGGTAATCACAGCTCACCCATACGGGCGGAAGTCAAGCCAATATTAAAATAAAACAGGTTGTTTTAAACTTAGGAGGACAGAGGTAACCTCAAGGAACCCACGGAGAATATTAATAAATCTGAACACTAACTTTAAAAAGAAGAAAGCCACAAAGGCACAGTAATTGCAAACTCAACAATAGTGAAGGTGGCGGGTGGGTTGGGACTCCAGAAACAAAACCCAGTGCATAAAAAGACTCAGTCCAGAAAAGTAGGCAGGACAAAGGAACTGTCAAACACCCCTCACACATGCATACACGCATGCACGCACACAGCAAAATGGCAGCAATGTGTTCACATCTGTTGATAATTACCCTAAATGTAAAGAGGCTAAATGTACATGTCAAGAGACAGAGACTAACAGAATATAATAAGATAAACAGATACATAGCTCATCAACAGGTTGTCTATAAGAAACACATCTTAGACATAAAGAAGCACAAGCACGTTAAAAAATCAAAAGGTTGCGCGCGACTGCAGCCCACTGGGATGGAGGTTCGATTCCAGCTCCACGGTGCAAAGGCTGGGCTTTCTACTCCCACCACCTGAGGGCAGTGATGCCCCCCCCCAAAAAAAAACAAAAAAAATCAAAAGATGGGATATTGTGACTTTAGGGGGACCCAAAGCTGGACTCCTTAATTAATTAAGGCTGGACTCCTTAATAAAAGAAAATTAAAAAATATGGAGGAGTGGGGATATTAATCTCTAATAAAGCAGATTTTTAGGCAAAACCCATCACAAAAGATGAGGAAAGGTGTCCATTTACCAAGAGGTTATGACCATCATATGCATTTATACAGCAAATAACAGCTCTTAGAAACAGAAACAAATTCGAATACTATTGAGAAGAGAAATGGACAGTTTCACTGTAATTGCCAGAGACTTTAGCATGCCACTTTCAATGAAGGACAATTCGAAAGGCAACAAAGATCTAGAAGACGTCAACATCAAAAGAAGTCACCTTGGCCTCATCGAGAGCACTATAGAGTACTCCACCCAGGAGCAGAGCAGTACACAGTTTGTGCCACTGTCTATGGTTCATTGTCTGCAGTGGACTATATGTTAGGCCACAAAGAAAATATTGACATCGTACAAGTCATCTTCTCTTTAGTAGAACAAGTCATCTTCTCTGTGTCAGTCTGGGTAGACTAGAGGAACAAATTTCATAGACATGCATATGGGTATAAGGAGAAGGTTTATATATGAGAGAAATAGGACATTAAGAAAGCGTCCCAGCGCAGTCCAGTTCAAAGTCATAAGTCTGAGATTAACCCATATGCCCCAAATCAGTCTACATAGTCTCCTTCCGACTCACGAAGTCACAGGTCAGTGGGTGCAGAATCGCAGCACTGGCAGGGGTCTCCCCATGACTCCTCGCTTCCAGGGCTTAGGGCCCATCAACAGCATCAGTAGTGGCAGAAGCAACTCAGCACTGGCAGGGGTCTCAACGTGGCCTTTCCAGTTTCAGAGGTCTGGTTCCATCAGGGCAAAGCTGTATGGCTTCTCCTCCAGCTCCCCAGATGCTGCCATCTTGTCTTGTCTGTGATTCATCGTCTCTGAGGCTAACTTCCAACAACGGGGGAAGATAGCTTCTCATCTTCACGAGGGAAATATCATGAGATTTCCCAGAATTCTCAGGAGAAAGCCATGCTCACATTGAGGCCTCATTGCCTTCTCAATGGCTATCTCCAGATTAACAGGCTAGACTCCACCCCTACATTTCAATCATAAAATTAACATAAGCACATGACTGCCACATTCTCTTTATACCGGACATCAGTGCCAAGGAGGTCCAAAGAAAAAGAAATGCAACACATGGAAACTGAATAATACTGTTGAAAGACCATCGCAATAGACCAAGTTAAAAATGAAATTTTAGAAATCCTAATGTCAAAAAAAATTTTTTTAGATCCTAATGTCAAAGGTATGAAAGCACAGTACACCCAAACATCTGGAATACAGTAAAGCAGACTCTCAGATGTCAATTTATAGCAATAAACACATACATCAAAACAGAAGGAAGGGCCCAAAGCAATATCTTTACCCTACAACTCAAACAAATAGAAAAAGAGTAGAGAAGAAGCCTACATCTGCCGGAAGAAAAGAGAAAATAAAGATTGGCGCAGAAATAAGCAAATCAGAAAGAAGAAAAACAATGTAAAGAATTTGGTTCTTTGAAAAGACAGATAAAATCAACAAACCACTGGTCACATTGGTTAAAGCAAAGGAAAAGATTCAGTTCACTCCAATAAGAAATGAGACAGGTGATATTACAACAGAACCATCTGAAAAAAAATAGGATCATAAGAATATCATGAAAAATCATATGCCAAAAAATTTAAAACCTAGGTAAAATGGGCAAATCTCTAGAAACATACTACCTCCTGCAATGAACACAGATCTAACAAGGTAATCTGAAGAGAATGAAAAGAAGAAATCGGAGAGAGGTCATAAAAAAGCCACAAAACAAAACAAAAAACCCTAGACTTCATGGGTGAAGTCTATCGGACATTCAGAGGATGGTTGACAGGAGGAGAACTCAAGCAGTTTCAGAATGTCGGGAAAAAGGAACACTCCCAAATTCATTGTACAAAGTCAGCCTAACACTGCTACCATAGCCAGGCAAAGACACCCCTAAAGTAAGGTATTCATTCAAAATTCTTCGTGAGTGGCAGAAGTGCCTACCCAATAAAAATAAACTGGGAACTTTACAACTTTACGACTCTTCTCAAAATGACGGAATTATTGAGCTGTATGATTTGTGAATTCTATGCCAATAAAACTCAAAGCAAAAAAAAGAAGAAAGTAGGGACCTCCTTGGTCAGAAGGAACACTGGAAGCACAGTGGGTGGCCTTGCAGAGCCAGCAGTTTGAAACCTCCGGCCCCTCCCAGAGAGCGTTCCCCTCGTAGAGACCCTCCGGGGCTGTTCCACGCTGTTACTGTAGGGTCACCATGAGCTGGAGCACCTGAAAGGCAGTGACTTTGGCTTGGTTTTATCCCCGGTCAGTGAGGACAGAGGGTCATTCTTTTCTGGTTATTATCAACCCAGCTTCTTGTAGACAACAGCAGCGTGCATGTGTTACATGCCTGCGTTATTTCTTTAATTCTCATACTGGTCCCCTTTCTTTACAGGTGAGGAAATGGAGGCTCAGAGAGGTTAGGTATTTGCTTGCGGTCACATCCAGTAAGTCGGGGGCCCAAAGGGAACTACAGAGCCATGGATTCGTTTGTTCTCATTGCACCTCCCAGGAACCCTGGAGGCATGATGGTTACCAGCTGGGCTTTTAACCACAAGGTCAGCAGGTTGACACCACTGGCCATTCCTTGAGGGGAAGATGGAGTGACTTTTCTACTCTGATTTAAGATGGACAGTCTAGGAAATTAACAGGAGTAATTCTACCCAGTCATGTTTGGTTGCAGTGGGCTGGTGTGGACTTCATGGAAGTAGGTTTTTTGGTTTTGTGTGGTTTTGTTTTATTCTCTCACTGGTAGATCATAAAGCCAATGAGAGAGAGAAACTTCTGTGAGGAAACAATAAAGACGGTCCTTTAAATTAAAGTGGGTTAGCCTCCCAAGGACACTTGTAAGTTGACAGCCTGGAATTTGAGATGCTTTTTCCCATGGAAGGAGTCTGAAATGGGAGGTAGGCTCCAAACCCAACCAAGAAAATGCTATGCAAACTATAATTTTGTTGTGGTTTATTCTTGTTCGTCACCCTGAACTGGAATAAGCAGCAGAAACTTTAAGTTTCTGTTTTGGTTACTGGGCTTCTTGGGTGTGTGACAGGCGGCTAGTTCCCTCACCTCTCTGAGCCTCAGGTTGAGCATCACAAATGTCGAGAGTGTCTTGTTATCTAATGGCCTTTGCTTCAGGCCGACCCCAAGTGTTAGAATGACTCCATAGAGTTTGCTTGGCTGTAATCTTTAGAAAAGTGGGTCTTTTTCCATGGTACCACTGGCTGGGTTCGAACTGCCAAACCTTTAGCTC
>PVJH01047359.1:0-11355 GCA_004026705.1 Nesogale talazaci
CCACTGCTGGAATTGAGCCTCTGTCCCAGTGGGCCGCAGTCCCGCGCACAACCACTACGCCACCGGGGCTCAGCCCTCACTTTCTTTTTCAACTCCTTGATATCCGCTTCTCTTTATCCCTCCCTCTCCGTTTTAACTTACTAATTATTTTTCGCTGAGTAAGTACACTGCTGAAGAGCCATCATTTTTCAGGGTTCTACCATCATCTTCAGTAGAGAAGGTCCTCTTGAGCCTCTCCATCATCTCGGACCCCTTATTTTCAGAACAGAAGTAGCTGAGATATATGGCCTTCTTTTGGTATTTTATGAGACTCTATCCAGGTCTTACCAAATTCTAATGGTCAAAATACTCTTCCTTTTGCCTGGGCAGATATATGTGCTCCTTTATTGTAGGATAGCGGTTTGTAGCCACTTACAGTCTAGTTGATTTGGAGTCATGGTGACATGAGTGTCAGAGGAGGACTGTATTCAATAACATTTTTAATGGCTGCAGGGTTTTCTTTTTTTTTTGGGGGGGGGGGCATCACTGCTCTCCGGTGGTGGGAGTAGGAGGCCCAGCTCCACTGCTGGAATTGAACCTCCATCCCAGTGGGCCGCAGTCCTGCGCACAACCGCTTCGCCACTGGGTCTCAACCCGACTGCAGGGTTTTCAATGACTGATTTCTTTGGAAGCAGATTGGCAGGCCGTTTTCTGAGGTTCCGCTCCATGAATTAAAACCTCCAACTTTTAGTTTGTAGAAGAGCATGTGACTGTTTGCTTCATAATGTGTCCCCCCTTTTGTAATAGTTCAGAGAATAAAATCTTTATTTTTGGTTTGTTCCTTTTTCTCTTCTCTATACTGAGTAATATAATAATGATAAATTACATCTCTATTCTGTTTTTTGGTAAAACACTTTGTGTATATTATGCAATTTACTCTCTGGGGAATTCCTGAACAGGTACCCATGTTTTACCAAAGGAAAAGAATGACTCTGTGACGAAGTGGAACTTGCAGTACAAACCTCGAGCTTCCGACATTACATCCGGGTGATGATCACACTGTTAGAGTGATGGTCACACCTGCAGATTTTAGAGCTGGAGCGGTTGGCTTCAAAACGTACCTCTCACTGCTTTATGGGGGTGTATTGAGGGCTTCAGTGAACTAGTATGCATCAAGTTCACAGAAGAGTTCCTGGCATAACATGAGCTATTGCTGCTGCTCATAGTACCGTGACATCTTCACTCTCACCACTGCTTTCATCACATAGTCTTTGGTTTCTAGGGACAGAAGCTTGCTTCCCTGTTACCAGTGTCTTTCTGGGATAAATGATTGGGTAGTGTATTGGTGATCCTGATGATGCTCCTGGTTTATTTGCAGAAGAACAAGACAATGAAGAAAGTGAGAAAAAGCGAAAAAAGAAAAAGGGTACCAAAAGGAAACGAGATGGAAGAGGTCAGGAAGCAGGGACCTTGGCTTATGACCCTAAGCTGGATGACATGCTGGACCGAACCTTAGAGGATGGCGCCAAGCAGCACAATCTAACAGCCGTCAACGTGCGGAACATCCTGCATGTGAGTGGAATGGGGTGAGACAGCTGTGTGCTTGTAAGGGACAGTTTCCATGGAAAGCAGATAAAATTATTCGAAAAACTCTTGACTCGGGACATGAAAGATTTATTTGTGGGTTGCTGTTGCAAATTGTTGTATATCTCAGCAAGGTTTTCTTTCTGTGCACTTAGCACATGCTTGAAAGCGTTGTAGGGAAGATAAGCTATTTCTGGTTTTGGGCTCTGCTGTGATTCTTGATTGTAATGTCTTGCAGTTAGGTAGATGATAGTGCTGACAACAGATTTTCCCCTTTTGTGAGTTAAAATGTGTGCAACAAAGCCTGACTAACAACTTACAGTACTTCACACGTGTCTAAGTGCTGTTCGTTGCTGCACAGCAGCACAGTCTCTGATTACTCCTTGTCTGATAGCAGCCTTATGATTAATTACCTCAGAATCTCTCCTCAAGCAACCCAGCCCTATTCCTGCTAGTGGCTAGTGAACCTGGCCTCTTTGCTGCTTTGTTATGTGAAGCTCTCTCCATGCTTCCACCCAGAGCCTGCTTTTGCCACTTTGCTCTCATCTTAGCTTAACGCAATTTGAAGTGATGGGGGTATCTAGCACCAGTTTATCTTCTACATGTATCTAGCAGAGAGAGCAGAGAGGTGAGCATTGTGTAGATGACAAACACTTCTTCCATAAAGTGAAATTGCACCTTTCTGCAGGAAGTAATCACAAATGAACATGTGGTAGCAATGATGAAAGCAGCCATCAGTGAGA
Organism: Nesogale talazaci; assembly: GCA_004026705.1. Lineage (NCBI taxonomy): Eukaryota > Metazoa > Chordata > Mammalia > Afrosoricida > Tenrecidae > Nesogale > Nesogale talazaci. The sequence continues at coordinate 2,307 of PVJH01047359.1, forward strand.
CGGAAGATATGCCAATGTTTGTGAGTACTTCCTTATCACCCTTCTCCTGTCCAGGCACAGAGTTACCTGTAGACTTCTGGTGTAAAGTCAGCTTGGGATTTATAAGTAGTTTTACTGCTAGGAGCAAAGCTAGCATCTCACTCCCAAAGAATCAAAAACTCATTTTTATTGTTTCCTTCCCACTATCTCCTCCGTAGGAGCCTAAAATGACACGCTCTAAGTTGAAGGAAGTAGTGGAGAAAGGAGTGGTAAGTGTTCTGTTTTTGTATTATTCCTCATTTTACTTGGAGATTAGATTGAATTTCAGGTTATTTGTGGGGAAAGAAGCAAAGGAAATATTTATGGGGGTCTAAGTTTGCCTCTTTAAGGAAATATTTGTGTGGACTGAGTCCCAGTGGCATAGTGGTTGTGTGCGGGACTGCGACCCACTGGGTTGGCCGTTCAAATCCAGGAACATCTCTCTAGGAGCAAGGCTGGGCCTCCTACTCCCACCAGAGGGCAGTGATGTCCAAAATTAATAAATAAGTAAAATAAACAAATATTTGTGAAAGTCAATATATGAGGGCTGAGCCCTGGTGGTGTAGTGGTTGTGCGCGGGACTGCGGCCCACTGGGATGGAGGTTTGATTCCAGCTCCACGGAGCAAAGGTTGGGCTTCCTCCTCCCACCACCTAAGGGCAGTGATGCCCCCCGCCCCCCAAAAAAAGACAATATATGAGAACATCATGAGTATTGGGGTTTTTTTAAAATTTTTTTTTCTTTTAAAGACATCACTGCTCTCTGGTGGTGGGAGTAGGAGGCCCAGCCTTTGCTCCTGTGGAGCTGGAATTGAACCTCCATCCCAGTGGGCTGCAGTTCCCGCGCACAACCACTACGCCACCAGGGCTCAGCCAATGAGTATTTGGGTTTTAAAAATCATTTGTGCGTCCTCTTAAGACAACTCTTTTTTTGGGGGGGAGAGCGGGGGGTGGCAGGCATCACTGCCTCTGGTGGTCGTGGGCGCTGCTCCTGAGAGCCGCCACTGGATTTTGCACCGCCAAGCTTGTGGGCCATAATCCTGCGCTCAGCCCTCTTAGGACAACTCTTATCATAATCCATCCATCCATCCATCATGTCAAGTACACTTGTACATTTGTTGCCATCATCGTTCTCAAAGATTTGCTTTCTCCTTGAGCCGTTGGTATCTGGTCCTTATTTTTGCCCCTCCCTGCTCCACCTCCCTCCCTCACCATTGATAATTTACAAATTATTTTTATTTTTTCATGTCTTACACTGTTCATTTGTCTCACTTCTCCCACTTGTTCCTCCCCCACCTTTCCCTTCCACTCCGAGTATGGCTACTCTCAATATGGGTCCAGAGGGGTTTATCTGTCCTGGATTATTTTTGTTTCCACTTCTTATCTGTACCAGTGTACATTCTGTGGTCTAGCCGCAAATGAAAGGTGGAATAGAATCATGATAGTGGAGGACAGGAAGCATTAAAGAACCAAAGGAAAGTTGTATGTTTCATCAGTGCTATCCTGCACTCTCTTCCTTGTGATGCTTTATAAGGGGCTGTCCACTTGCCTACAGATGGGCTTTGTGTCTCTGCTCCATGCTCCTCCTCACTCACATTGATATCATTTTTTGTTCTTTGATGCTTGTACCTGATCCTATAAATATCCCGTGATCAGTCAAGCTGGTGTGCTTCTTCCATGTGGGCTCTGTTGCTTCTCAGCTAGATGATGCTTTTTTATTCAGGCCTTTTAAGACCCCAGACGCTGTATCTTTGAGTAGTCAGGCACTATCAGCTGTCTTCACCACATTTGCTTATGCATCCGCTTTGTTTTCAGTGATCATGTCGGGAAGGTGAGCATCATGGAATGCCAGGTTAATAAAACAAAGTGTTCTTGCATTGAGGGAGTACCTGAGTGGAGGCCCAATGTCCATCTGGTACTTTAATACCAAACCTATAAATACACACACATAGGTCTATTTCTCCATCGTCATATATATATATATATATGTGTGTGTGTATATATATATATATATATATATATATTTACATATGCCTGTAGTTAGACCTCTATGAATGCCCTTTGCCTCCTAATTCATGCCTCTATTTCCTTTTACTTTTCTCTTGTCCCGCTATCATGTTCAACTTTCGTTCAGGTTTCTGTAATTCCTCTCGGGTACATCACCCTTGATCAGTCCCTGTCAGGCCCCCTACACCCTGCTCGCCATTGATTTTAGATCACGTGTTGTTCTCTTCTCCCTGAATTTGTTAACATCCACTTCCTTTTCCCCACCTGCTCCTCTCCCATGTCCCCGTGTGAATGTCAGTCCTGGTGTTGGCTCCCCCAGATGGGTTTTGCAGTAGCAGATTGAAATTAGTTCTTCTCTCAGTGTTCCCTATTTCTATTTATGCAGCCATAAGTCACCTATGTTTTTCTGTTTTGCTTTATTGAGACTCATCACTGTTGTTACCACTGGGAAATTCTTGCTGCATAAAGTTCACCTTTCTCCAGGAAATAGTTACAGATGAACATGTGGTATGAAAGTTGAGAACAACCATCAGTGAGATGGAAGTTCCACAAAATCTGTTTGATAGGAAGCGTCTAATTAACATCGATACCCCATTTAATTTGTGGAAAGACAAATAATAAAGCAAGGAGATCCAAATCAGGACCTGGATTATGTTGAAATATTCCTTTTAACCCTTGGTGTGTGTGTGTGTGTGTGTGTGTGTGTAGAGGGGTGTTCAGTTGTCTGCAGATGGGCTTCACAACCTAGATTGTGTTAGCTAAATATGGGTGTTGAGAATTGGACAGACCAAGATTATAGTTTTTGTGGGAGAGCAAGGGTCTGAGTTTAGGTCTATACTTCTTAATAATTAATAAACTGGCCCCAACACTTTCACATTTTGACTAGCTTTCATGATGGATTTAGAGTAGAGGAACTGATTGGTTTAGAAGCAAAGCAGGGAAGGAATATGGACCTACATCCCTTCATTTCCTTCACTGATTAGTGGGCTCACCTCCATAACACTCCATAAGAACGTAGTGGCTAGTTAAATTTGGTTCATCAAATGGTTTGGGGTGAACCAAAGTTCTATAGTCAAGAAATTATAAAGAAAAGTTGCTACATTATTACTATGAGTCTGAGGTTTTTGCCAGATTAAAACATTTTGCTATATTTGATTTTGTCTTTTTCTATATATGTCTATTGTTTTTCCTGTGCTACTTGAAAATAAGTTGCAGACAATATGGTACTTCATCCCTAAATCTTTCCCTAAGAGGTTTTTGTAACTGGCTTTACGGAGTTGTAGTTGTGTTGAATTTATATTACCGTATTTGAATTTTAAAAAGTACTGATGTGGAACGGCTACTGTAGCCTATAATATCCTATTAGATTTGTATAGTTGTATGGCACATAGTAGTTCTCACAACCATTATTCAGTGAGAACTAACCGCTGTACTATAAAACAAAATGGGCAGATGCTGTTTTCTATTTTTAGAGATAAAGTCTTATCAAGTTCTGCTAACAACAGATAGTGGAATCACTATCATTTTCTTTTAGTAAGCGCTGACATATATGTGAGTACACCCTTGGGGATAATAAATACCCTTGGGGTCACTGCTACCACATGTTATGTAGATGTGGTCAAGAAGAAGTCAAAATGAAAGTCTGGGCTGAGCCCCAGTGGCGTAGTGGTTGGGCGTGGGACTGTGGCCCACTGGGTTGGAGGTTCAAATCCAGCAGCAAGGGTGGACCTCCTACTCCCACCACCAGAGGGCAGTGATGCGGAAAAAAAAATGAAAGTCTGTTGGCTTCATTGAAGAACTCACCTGTTTATATTCTTTATTGGTAGGTTATTCCAACATGGAATATTTCACCTATTAAGAAGGCCAATGAAATTAAGGTAAATTTGAAAGTGAAAATTTTTATTCTTTACCAGAAAGACATTATTTGTGAAACTCAGGGCTGAGCCCCGGTGGCGTAGTGGTTGTGCGCGGGACTGCGGCCCACTGGGACGGAGGTTCAATTCCAGCAGTGGGGCTGGGCCTCCTACTCCCACCGCTGGAGAGCAGTGATGCCCACAAAAAAAAAAAAAAAAATTTGTGAAACTCAAACCTTTATATTTGTTGCTTTCATATTTTTCCTGAATTTTTGTTTTATTTTCAACTTCAGTATTTTCCATTCTAGTATTCTTAGGTTTGTATATCATGCCAGGGATTTCTTTAGCCTCTTCCTTGTGCTCATTATTTATTTGTTTTGTGGTGATGGTTAGGTGTCTTCAAGTCAATCCATCGCATACTGACCCTCTCTACCCCAGAAGGAAACACGGGGCTGTCCTCCCAGTTGTGCAGGCGTTTGAGCCCACTGTTGTAGTCACTGCCTCCGTCCATCTCCTTGGGGGCTTGCCTGTATTCCACTGCCCTTCTACTTTACCAAGCATCATGTCCTTCAGAGACTTAGTGGTCCCTTCTATAGTATGTCCAATTTTTATTTCTAGAAATTTATTTTACTCTCAAAGAATGTTTTCCCTAGTCCTCTTTTCTCCCCTTTATTTTCTCAAGTCCATATGATGTGTGTTTTGTGTTCCCTCATTTTTCTCTAATTGTGTCGGCAGCCCCCTCAGTTTGTGGATATCCCCCTCGAAGAAGACGACTCCTCAGATGAAGAGTACCATCCAGATGATGAAGAAGAAGATGAAACTGCCGAAGAGGTGAGCATTAAATCACGTCATAGGATTGTAGGATTATAAGGAACATTTGCCTCAACAAGGTGCCTTTACGATGCCTTCTTAAAAGTGTGTCATTCAAAGTTCTGTACAAAAGATCAAAACCCAAATCTTTTTTGTTCTTTACACAAATCAAAGGTTATTAACTGCTTTTCTACTTTCCCCATTTTCTTATTTTTAAAATTTTTTTATGTTGTCAAATGTAATACACAGACATGTGCAAGGACAAAAATGATGACATTTTAACAAGTTATTGTAAAAGAATTGTAACATTACCTCGATACCCCCCTGTGTATCCTTCCTAACCACAGTCACCTCCTTCCAGCCAAAAGATAACACCTATCCCAAGTTTGGTAGTCATTTTGTTGCTTTTCTTTATAATTTTGCTATCTCAGTATGCATTTCTGAACACTTCAGTTCAATTTTACTGTTTTTGAACCTTACGTGAATAGGCAGAGATTCTTGTTTGGGCTACTTTTAGTTCAACATTATGCTTTTGAGAACTATTCATCCTGTTAAGTGTTCATTTTCTTTCTTTTTAAATCATTTTATTGGGGGCTCATACAACTCTTACCACAATCCACCCATCCATCCATTGTGTCAAGCACATTTGTACATTTGTTGCCATCATCACTGTCAAAACATTTTCTTTCTATTTGAAACCTTGGTATCAGCTCTTCATTTTTTCCCTCACTTCCCACCCCAACCCTCTCTCATGAACCTTGATAATTTATAAATTATTATTATTTTGACAGGTGGTCATTTTCATTGCTGTGCAATAGTCTACCCTCAGTGTGGTCTCTGCTTTGTGTGTAAAAAGAATTTAAATCAAAATTCTGCAAGTTGACAAAACTTCCAGGGCTAATGAGCATAGTGACCTGATCTCTAACTCTGCTGTTTTGGGTATTAAACAACTCTTTACAGCTTATTTTTTCTTTTTGTACAATTTTATTAACACTTAATCCACATATCACAGTTCATTAGTTCAATCACAATCATTACCACAATCAATTTTTGAACATTTTTGTACCCCTCCCCCACCATGGTTAAAACACTTTTAACATGAGTTGTGTAATCGGTTTCAGTTCTAGGGTGTACCACCTGCCTTCTACATAAGTTGTTTGCTCCCCCAACCCCCTCACCCTGTCTCTCACTCCCATACCTGCCTCCCCTATAAACCCTTGCATCAGTTCTTATCTCTATGCCTCTACTCCTTCTATGCTTCACAGACTGGAAAACTCAACAGAAACAGTAAAAAACAAAAAAATCTAGTGTTAAGGCTAAAATAATCATTCAGAGATAAAAGTACAAGTAGTGGGTAAGAAAGAAAAGACCATGAATATTTAAAAGGGCAGGACAGGAATTTTTGTCATGGAACAAGCAAGAAATACTTGCACCCAGAAGAATTTCGGGGCATCCGCCAGTGGCTTCATCAGGCCAGAGACTGCAGATGGGGTGGAGCACCCACTCTCCTCCTAGCCTTCTTCAAGTCAGGCGTTCTCCATTTAGGCTCTGGGGCTTTCCCTTTGCCATACTGGATTTGTGATTCGCATCTTTGGGTCACACAAGCTCGTGTGCTTCTCCCTTGTGGACTTGGTTGACTCCTCGCTTAGATGAGTGCACGTTTGCATAGAAGCCTGTAAGACCCCCAGACACTATTCTGATTGATAGCTGGGCACCATCCGCTTTCCTCACCTCATTTTCCTTAGCACCTTTGTCTTCAGTGATCATTTCATGAAGGTGAGTATCGAGCAGGGTCTCTACAGGGTTGTTTTTTTTTCTTCCTCTGGCTAATTAATACTCTGTGACTTTTTTTTTTTTTTTTTTGAAATACTTGACTCATTGGGACAAGGCCATAAATGTAAAAGTAATCTGTTTTTGTTTTTTAGAGTTTGTTGGAAAGTGATGTGGAAAGCACTGCTTCTTCTCCGCGGGGAGCAAAGAAGTCCAAGTTGAAGCAGTCTTCTGAGATGACTGAAACAGATGAGGAGGGGACCATGTTACCAGAGGTAGGCAGCATCGCACGCAAGAGAGGCGTTCGAGATGACCGTGCACATCGTGTTTCACTTGTGAGTGTCTGTAGTGACTGTGGAGGCTGTGTCTCCCTTTGCCAAGCGTGATGCGAGATCGGTGATCATCCCGCTCTCACCTGGGAATTTGTGAGCTGAGGAGGTGGAACTGCCCTGCTTTTCCTGCATGCCTACGTTTCTTACTATTGCCACAATGTCACTCTTACTGCATTTTATCCTGTTGGCTTCACTGGAACAGTGTGAACCCTGACGCAATTAAATCCTGGTGGCGACTTTGTCTACTGTGCATCTATCTAGATGAGAAGAGAAAGATCATGAGGGTGTGAGGAAGACCCCGGTCCCCACTCCTCGTTTTGTAAAGCATCTGCTCTTTTAACCAGGCCGAGAAAGCCGCCACGCCGGCCGTGCGGCACATCAGTGTGGAGATGGTGCCCATGGGGCCCCCGCCCCCTCCAAAGCCAAAGCAGACGAAGGACAGCACTTTCATGGAGAAGCTGCATGCTGTGGATGAGGAGCTGGCTTCCAGTCCCGTCTGCGTGGATTCTTTCCAAGTAAACGTGATTTCAGTCTAAATCCCTGAGAGAGTCACAGACTATTTCATGATGCACAGTTGAAGAAAACGGGAAAGCTCCTGTGCTGTAGCAAAAGGCTGTGAAGTCCTTAGCCATTACGCTCTTGGGTCTGTGCTGGTGTAGGATAGCAAGAACTTTGGCAGAGTGGCGGGGTAGGCCGGGCCGTGAGCTGCTGCTAGCTGCAACCCCACATCCTGCTCCTGGGAGAAGCGTGTGGCTGTCTGCTCCTGTCCCAAACACATCAGGAAGCATTTCTACTCTCTCATGTAGAGTCACTGGGAGTCGGAATTGACAATGAATGGCAGGGGGTTTGTTTTGTTCATTTTATTGTGAACATGGCAGCCTCTTAGGAAATAATAAGGAATTTGTCAGAGTGCAACTTTGGGTATGGAGTGTAAGATTCCCCTTTACCCAGGTATCCCAAATGATAGCATTTTCCTACAATTGCTCTATCATTCTCTTACCATACACACATTTCACCAGCAGACTTGATGTCCTTTTTCCCTACAGAAAGCCATGTAAATATCCTAAAGAGTTAGACATTCTTTTATGTCACCACCTACCAGTGCTATCATATAATCATTTAACCTTCTCATTAAAATTCTTGATAGTTATGGCAGTAATGTCCTTTATAGCTTAAGAAAAGAAACCCTTTTTGGATAAAGGATCCAACCTAGATGACAGATTGAAAACAACCCTAAATGAACCATTGGATTCATGTAGACACGACCAAGTGGAGGCAAGCAGCGCACTCGGCCTAACCATTATTTTTACCAAATCAGTTCATTTTTGAATTGCGAGAACTCCATGGAAGAAAAGATGCCCAGTAGCACTTCACAACTGTGAGCCACAATGAAAACACAGCATCATTTCCAAACATTACTTGGAGATGTTCAAGGGTATTGATGTCAACACTTTCTCACCTGGCCACTCATCCAGTTACTGTATTTTGATTGTGTTCAACCAAATCACCGTGCTACTGAAAATAGCAAGCTACAATAAATACAAAATAAGACTCCTCTGTCCAACACCAATTTATCTTGGGTTCTTCACCACCAAACTTACAAATAGCTATAACCACCCCTAGAGCACACAATGGAGGTAAAGAAACCCCTTTATGATGTCCCAGCGAGGAACACCACACTGCCCAGCCTGTGCGGGATCCCTCTGCACTGTTCTGTTCCTCACGCGTCTGGTGTTTGAGCTAATCACTAGCATTTTGTTCTAAACTATATTCACTCAAACAATGTGTGCACATATTTGCATATAAATTCTGCCCAGAGATGCTTGGCCACCAACAGAGCAGGGCTTATAAAGGAGGTGCAAGCTTGCAGACTGTGGTCTGTTATCTTGTCTCTCTTTCTCCTTTAATGAAAAGTTTCCCAGCCTCTTATCTCTCATAACCTTTTATCCTTGAAGAATCCAGGAAATTACTTTGTAGACCATTCCTCAGTTTGGATTTTTCTGATGTTTCCCCAAGACTATATTTTAGAAACATGGGTCTGTCTTGTTCACTCCTTTTATGGTAAAATTAACGTTGATTGCTTAGTTAAGGTGGTGTTTTATTTGGTTTTCTCATTGTAAACTTAATGTTTTCCCATTTTTAAGTAATTAATGGATGTGAGGCCAAATGTTATCTTGTCACCTGCTGGTGTTAGCTTTCATTAATGATTCTTTCCTGAAGCTACCATTGTGGTCACCATCAATTGATGATTTTGTAATTAA